>JAOVVB010024244.1:0-14821 GCA_028570985.1 Heterobranchus longifilis | reverse complement strand
GTAGGAGGAGGAAGCGTAATGTGAGTCAGGAGTCAGTGAGGCACTGTGCTTCGGTGTTAAGGGGAAGATTACGGACTGTGGATTTAAATCAACTACATTAAACTCTCTAACAATGCAATAATGAAAACGTTTGTGTAACACAGTATTAACTATTGTAACAGATACTTCTCCTAGATGTTGTCCTGAGCTCGAATCCAAACAGGTATGTTTATTTTGAACGGAGAAAGTAAACATCTAATGTGCCTTATGTTGACACGACATGAAACATTGATGCAGACAGATTAGATTTATTAATTAATCTAAAAAGGGAACCTAGTTTGGTTTCCACCAGTCAGACACAAGCCAGAAAGCTCACATGTGACAACATATAGTACAGTAGTAGCCTAACTTTATTGCCATGTTAACACAATTGATACTAACACACAAGCTATAACACATATATTCCATCAGGATTTCTTGTTTTATTGTCACAGTTTGTTTTTGAATTGTTTTTATTATTGTTTTTGTGTGGACCAGCATTCACTTTGTGGAAGCTAATGGGGATCCAAATAAAAAATAGAATAGATCCAGAGGTTTACATTAGATTAGATTAGATCAGATTAGATCAGATTAGATTAGATTAGATTATTAATCCTAAAAAGGGAAACTAATTGGTTTGCCACAATTCACAAGAGACACGGCCACAACATATAAAAGACACTCTGCCATAACAAATAACACATATTCCATCAGGTGTTTTATTAGTGCTGCTTAGCCACTAAATTAAAAAACAATGCATTTGATACAATTGATCATTAAATTACTAAAAGTTTGGCCATAAGTCGAACACCCATATCTCAGGAAACAGTTGTATAATTCAAAAGTTTCACAGCTGTGGGTACAAAAGACCGTCTAAATCATGGAGCTTCTTAGCTCCTTAACTAATCACTCAGCACACGTTTCAGACACTAAAACACTAAACAGGATGATCTTCAAACTGTTTCACAGTCTTACCCTAAACTGTAATGGAGGGGCGGACTGGAAAAAAATCTGGAATAGTACTGGAAAAAAAATCTATTAATCATAATAATATGTGAAACATACGTAAGACGTTTCATTGGACAGTGCAGTATTGTTTGGTGGTCTGCTGTGTTTTCCAGCCGTCTCTGTGCACAGGAGCAGTTATATACTGCTGCTCTGATGTCTGTCTGTAGCAAAACAAAAACAGTAGTTAGTTTGGCGAGTGGTGGCTTACTGGGGAAATAGGAAATAGTGTTTCTGGTCTCACTTGTAATTATAAAAAATCACCTTGCTGTACAAAAGTCAGTACTGACATCACTGCACACATCTTTTTCAACACAGCTTGCTTTATTGTTTGTTTTTAGCTCTGAAACTCAGAGGGCCAAACTGTGGTCATGCTATAATTAATAACACAATACTCTTCCTGTCCTTTTAAGGTTTGTAATTCATTTAACTGTGGCTGTTTTGAACTACATGACATAATATCCAGTAGAGATACATTTGAGGAGGACAGACATGAAGTAAGAAGTTTTTATATAAGTTTGCTCTTCAGTCAGTTTTTCATTCATGCTCTCTCTTGTATGATTTTATGTAAATTGCACCGCATGCATCTGAAGTGGTAAATCGATTTTGCAAATCAAAACAGTGTTATTTTCATTCTGTACAACCTACGATGCAATAGTTTGCATTTTCACATTTTCCGCAGTACTGCAGTATATCTCCCTACACACGCTCCATTGGCACAATCACCGCTGACAGCATGGCGGCTTTTAACTGCTTTATATCGCTAACTGATAAAATTATTAACACTTATGAGTGTCATCACTTTGGCATGTTTCTGATTGGAGGAATAAGACTTGCAACTGTGCCGTGTTGCAACCGCCCCCAGTCTCCCCCACTACAGTCATCATATATTTGGCTCTGATAAGGTAAAGGTGTGTAAAGCTCATTTTCTATGAAAACATGCAATGGTGTGGTTGGGAAAAAAAATTGGGGGGCATATTTGCAAATCGCACTGGTGCTCCTAATTATAAAATTTCGTCACACTGTCTCCAAAAATGGTCGCAAAATGCAACTAAATGGTCGCAGTCTGAGCCCTGCTTCTGACTGTGTCCTGGGTGTGTCCTGCCTCGTGCTGCAGGGTCACATGATTACATTCATAGTTGACAATATATTCAAAGTTTATATTTTAAAATATTCTAGACTCTTGGCAAAATCCATGCCTTGGATATCTTTATTTGATCCGTCTTTATACATTAAAGTGTTACTCGAGCAATCCTCAGATATAATCTATCCACAGCAGGCAGTGTAGTGCTCCTGATGACGAAGAAACTGAACTTAACATATAAAACTGGTGGAGTGCACCTTTAAACCTTTAAATGTGACTAGAATGACAGCAAAGCCCTGCTGTGGTGTGTAGAAGAATACATGATAAAACTAAAAAACATTGCTGTGTAGAGGAGATAAGGTTTGCCAACCATGTACATCTTTGCGTCATTTTACAGAATTGTAAAAGTTACTGATACCAATTTAACTTGAGATCACATTAAACCCAGGAAGATTTTCCTCCTACCAACAGATGTGCGGGGTTGTAACTCATTTGTAAATCCACCAGTGGGCTCTCAGGCCATCTCAGCTTCATACACACGTATAATGATGGTTCTGTTTAATGCTTTAATTCTATTGACATTATTTACAGTATGGTTATTGTAATTCATGGTAGTGCGAGGCACGTTTATGACTCTCCTTATCTCACATCATTGGTAAAGGTTTGTTTGTACAGGGTGTGCTTATTTGAATATGCATATTTTTTATTATTCATTTAGTTTCCATTTTTGTTTTTGTTTTTTAAGGCCAATATACAGTCGCTATAACAACCTGTATGTGCGAGTGTGTGTATGTGTTCATGTGCTGTGTATGAAAATGTTTCTGGGTAGTGACTGTGTGTTAAATTATTAGAACAAACATATGTTATTTATATTTAAAAACTGTCTTGTGTTTTTACATGCATGTGATTAAGTAACTGACAGAGAATTAGGTATGCGTCATTTACAGAGAATAGTAAAAAGAGATTCCTAATGTTTGACAAATCACTCAGCGGTGATGAAAAAGTAGGTCGATGTATTTACCTCATATAGTATGACACATGGTTCTTTGATGGTACATTAGCCGTTCTGTCCGTCCAGTC
Organism: Heterobranchus longifilis; assembly: GCA_028570985.1. Taxonomy (NCBI): domain Eukaryota; kingdom Metazoa; phylum Chordata; class Actinopteri; order Siluriformes; family Clariidae; genus Heterobranchus; species Heterobranchus longifilis. Next base: position 11,634 of record JAOVVB010024244.1, on the reverse strand, counting down.
ATTCAGTATCACATCAGAACCAAATGTTGTGGTGTCATCTGGAGCAGATAAGCTCATATATGGAAGGTATTGTGCATTTTATGACTAAAGCATGACATATTTTTTTTTTTTGCTGAAACTTTAATGCTTTAAATGCATTGATTTGCCGATCTGCACCACTATAATAATTTGATATATTTCTGGGTTTTTCCTGGCTCAGAATGGGCCTTTGTGAGTGACTACGCACGACAGTGTAAAATATAACGGCTGTGGATGAGAGGGCAGTTGACAGCTGGAAGTCAAAGACGCCATATTTAAGTTTAAATTAAGTTTTGCTTATTCAGAATCAGAATCAGAATTGTTTTTATTGCCAAGTATACAAGTATACAAGGAATTTGTTTTGGTGATACGGTGCATAACAAGAACACAAAAGCAGTTGTTTGATAAATTCCTATTATTCCTATTTGGATTGCAATTTTTATTATCAATTCTTATCATTTTGGTGCTGGTGATTTTCCTTTGGGGGTGGCTCAAACCTCTTTGGGGGGTGCCAATAATTCCTCTATGCAGGAAAAAAAACTATTTGTGATTGCCTAAGCTGCCAAAGCAGGAGCTTCAATGCTGGTCTCTATTCTGAAGAGTTCTCTGCAGATTTAGCTTTGTGCTTAACATTGTCAGACTCATGATGGACCGCTTAAAAAAAAAAAGATGATTAAATGATTAAGTTATAATATCATAGAACAACAGGGATCACACAGCAAGAGCAAAACTCACATCATCATTCTTATATATTCATATCATGCAGAGTGGATATGGTATATAATACTCCTAAAAATAATGATAATATTACAGCTAATGATAATACAAACAAATAATCATTGTTGTGCTTGTGCTTATCAGTAACTATAATTACTGTGTTATAATAAACCATTCTTGTGAAGCTTATTAGCACTAAGTTATTATTTATAGAGTCTTTCTACCTGTAGCTGTGTATATATCTATATATGGTGTGAATGTGGTGGTGCAGGTAAAATGAATGGACACGATGCCGTCTGTGTGTGCTTGTGCATTTGAATATGACTCAATCCTTTTTTTCAGCACATTTGCCTGCAGGATTTGGAGTCTTCCTCAGTGATTGGGCAGAAAGCCGTGCGAGGTCGTGAAACATGCAAAACACAGGCAAATGTTTCAGGGGCCGTGATGGGGAGGAGGGTTGAGGGCCTTTAGTTATCAGATGGAAGATCAGCTGTTGGCACATCATACAAGGATACCAGGTATGTTTTGTTGGATAATAAATGAGGAGATTTGATCGTAATGGCTCGCTGTAGGTTTGCTGTAAATCTTATTTTGTGCAGTTTATCAAGAGAAAAGAGACTAAACAGGAACACCTTTTAAAAATAATGTAAACATTTGTGTAGTTGTAGGTCTGTACTGGAGGAAATTGTATTTAACGCAACAAAAAAAGGACTGATTTCATTATGATCTCCTCTTCCAGAAAAAGAAAACAAAGCAAGAAAAGTGTACAAGTGCCGCTGGAACTGAGTGCATCGGAGCAACATGGAGTACACATTCAGAGCAGTAACTCACAGCCCTGGGATTATAATCTGGAGAATTGAGGTAATTTGATTTTTACTGTAGTTGCTACAATAGTGACTGTGAAATCAGATGAAAAAGTCTGCTACTCCTGGAGTAAATGACTAAAACAGCAGTGATGATGTGGGGGGAAAAAAGAGATTGAGGAATACTGGTTATAAGACTGAAATGTAGATTTTTTTTTCTCTCTCTCTCTGTGCAACAGAAAATGGAGCTGGTACAAATCCCTGAGAAATCATATGGAAACTTTTATGAGGGCGACTGCTACGTACTTCTGTCTGTAAGTCTGAGAAGGTGACTAATTGTGGTTTTGGGTGTCATGGCTGCTTGTTTGTTTAGTGAAGCTCAATGTTGTATTTGTAGACTTAAAGAGATAGTTTGGATTTTTTTTGAAGTGGGGTTATATGAGGTATTTATCCATAGTCAGTGTGTTACCTGCAGTAGATAGCGGTCGACACGCCCCCAGTTTGGAGAAATAGACAGTCCTGACACGGAAGCTAAGTATTGGACGGGGCTACACAGCAAAACATATTTTAAACACCTAAAAAAAATAAAAAAATAAGTGTATGCTATATTTGCCGTCAAACAGCCCTGTTTAAGTTTACGTGGGGGGAACTGAAGCTGTTATGCTCTCTTGAAGAGAGAGAGAGTCTCAATTCAAACCCATCAGACAAAAACAGTCATTTTACTTCACAGAACTCGTGGTTAGTTTGTTTGTTATTGTGTGACTTTGGTGTTTTAAAAGGGTTAGCAACTAACAAACTAACCAACCGACCGAGGCAGCGGTAGACCAGCAACTCCGTGTTCTGCGAGGTAAAATTACTGTTTGTGTCAAAAGAGTCTGGTGGCTTTGACGAGAGCGATATAACAGCTTGAAACTATTCTAAATACAGCATACACTTAAACTGATATGTCCTTTTTTTAGGTGGCGAAAATATGTTTTGCTGCGTGGCCCCCGTCCACAGCAGTAGATTGCTTAGCTTCCGTGTCGGGACTCCTGTCGGGAGTTTTCTTTGGTGACTGCGGCTGAGCCATCTCGTAATACACGTGTTGCTGGTACGACTTCTGCACGTCACCGTCCCAAGACTTTGGAATGGTTTTGCAATGCAGGCTTTTTTAAAACTCTCTAATTGTTACCACACAATTGGTGTGGGAAAATGTCCTCAGTCTGTAGATGAGCGAAGCATCTAGAGACTGAGGACTGATTCTAAGTGTTAGCAAAATAAAATATAAATAAATTGTGCACATTTTTCATCCATCTACACGACGTTCACTCCACTTTCAAATGAGACCGCACCCACTTTGGAGACAGGAAGTGTGTAACATTTCATATCATTGTCGGAGCCTGTAGTGGAAGAACATAGAAAATCTTTGCTATGGATAAGTACCTCATACAACCCCACTTAAAAAAAAATCCAAACTATCCCTTTAATGAAGCAGAGACAAAATGCTTTTTATCTTTAGTCTTTTATCTATCAGATAGCATCCTGGTCTATACCCCACCCCCCCACACACACACTGTTTCTCCACAGACTCAGAAGGTGAGCAGCTCTCTGTGTTATGATATCCACTTCTGGATCGGCTCGCAGTCCTCTCAGGACGAACAGGGTGCCGCTGCACTTTACACCATACAGCTCGATGAGTTTCTGGGCTCCACTCCGGTCCAGCACCGCGAGGTTCAGAACCACGAGTCTGATGCCTTCAGGGGCTACTTCAAACAAGGAGTGATGTGAGTGAAACGTCAGTACGGCAGGCCATCGTTAAGAGACGGTAAAATAAATAATAAAAATCATCATCTGTCCCGTTTTAAGCTATAAGAAAGGTGGAGTTGCATCAGGCATGAGGCACACTGAGACCAACACGTATGACGTTAAGAGGCTGCTTCACGTCAAAGGGAAGAAAAGAGTGATCGCAACCGAGGTGGGCCACGCTTCACGGTGGTTATACAACATTATGGCACATTATGGGATGTCATGCAGAGAGAGCGCTTTGTGTTTTTTAATTTGTTTCAGGTGGAGATGAGCTGGACGAGCTTCAACCTTGGAGACGTGTTTTTGTTGGACACTGGCAAGACCATCGTGCAGTGGAACGGACCCAAGTGTAACAAACAGGAAAAGCTTAAAGTAAGATTTGTTTGTGGGTGCTTGTGTATATTGTCGGGTGCAGAATTCATATTTCTTCACTCTTCCTTTTCAAAAATACAGGATAGGATGACAAAAAATTAGCTCACCAGTCTGTATAATAATAGCAAAAACAACAACTTTACCATGTCTACAATTAAAATGTTCTGTAACATGGAAAGACACTTTTACCTGCTCTTATTGTTTTATTTGCAGCATTTTATCTGGATGTTCATGATATATGTTTGCAGTGCAGACCCTGAAACAAATTGCTTTCCGTGCTGCTCTCACCAAATGAAACCTCTATGGAAAGCTTTGGGAGTGTGCAGTCAAAGCTCATTTCCTTCTTCCTGCAAAACGGCCAGAGGCGCTGAATGATTCATTATTCCATCGCACACTAACCTATGTAACAGCAATGCAGCGAGGCCTGAAACTTTCAGGTCACAGATATTCATATTCCAGGTGTTTACATCATTTTGTCTACCCCACATTTAAGTTAGTTCAGATATATTTTAAGGCATTAGTTAGGTTACATGTCCTATCACTATAATGGTATTTCTATTGAAAGTCCACAATGAAAAGTAGATACAATTTATATTTAGTCTTTAATAACTGCTTCTAGATGACTAGGTGCTTGTGTGCTAATGAAGACAACTTTACAGAATGAGTAAAAACCACATATTTAATGTTTGTTTAAAGTTACAATCTCAAAGATCTCAGTTTTGTTCTCTTTGGCGGCACCTGTGGCGATAAGCGGTAATTGCAGGTGTATTTTTGGATCTCAGTTTCACTTGATTTTGAAGTTTCATCATCTGCCACCATCATCTCATAGTAACCGTTTACTTGCAACGCTAGCAGAGACTGGAAAAAAACAGTGTGCCGCCTCATGCACAAGTGAGTTGAAGAGCGAGTCTGTTGCGAGTCTCCACTATCGCTGCTTGTGATTTTTCCTGCGAATGTCACCACAGACACCCAGTTCACAATGCTGCAAATGCAAGCAAGGCTTTCATCAGTGTGTTTCCTCAGTTGGCGATAGTGACTTAAAGAGATACTTTGCCGATTTTAAACCAGCTCTGTGTCATCTCAGTGTGAGCAGTGTGTGTAGATGAACTGTTTGCGGCTTTCCTCCGTGGCCGTAGTGCACGGAACGGTCGCGGACTGGCGGATCTCAGCAGTGCTCCCTGGGAAATTCTGTGCGCTGCTGCCAGACTTTAAGTTTATTAGGGTACACTGAACAGCAATGAGATTGTCACTACAATGATGTCATCTTACTTTTAAAATGTACTTTAAATTTTGTTTCACAATTCTTTAATATCTCTTAGTGAATTTAGTGCAGTGAAGTCTGAATTTTCTGGATTGTGTAGTTTATGCGTTGTACTTCTGCCTCTCAGGGCATGTTGTTGGCCAAAGACATCCGAGACCGAGAGAGAGGAGGTCGGGCAGACATCCGAGTGATCGAGGGTGACGCAGAGAGAAACTCTCCTCAGAACATGGAGATCCTGGACGGTGTTCTTGGAGAAAGAAGCTCCGGGCTGACGGACGGACCTCCGGATGAAACTGCCGACCAGGAACAGAAAGCAAAACTCACACTTTACCAGTAAGCTGCTCCCTGACCGCGACATCCGGTGTTTCATGTCCAGTTAAAGTGTTGTTTGCATCTTCTTATTTGCCTTTATTTCAGTGTGACGGATGCTGATGGTCAGATGAAGGTCACAGAAGTCGCTTCCAGACCACTGGTTCAGGATCTCCTCAGCCATGATGTGAGTTGGTGCAATACTGACCAAATAAAGGATTCATGCACTGGGACAGTGGGCCCCTGGGCACAGACAAGGCCCCACCATCTTTCCTACATAGGAGCAAGACTTTGTGGTGGTTTTGCATCTTTTCTTGGTGTTTTGCATCTCTTTGTATTCATTTTGTGTTTCTTTGTGGTAATCTTTTCTCTTTGTAGTCATTTTGTGGCACTTTGTTGTCATTTTGTCTCTTTGTGGTCATTTTGTTTGTCTCTTTGTGGTTGTTTTGCCCCTTTTGTAGTTTTTTTGTGTTGCTTTGCGTCTCTTTGTAGTCATTTTATGTTTTTTTGTGGTCATTGTGCATGTCTTCGTGCGCATTAAAATGTGGCCAATGCCACTAAAAAAAACTTAGTATGATTGTTCATCTATTGTGTCATTTCACCTTTCCTGCACAGCTAAAGGCTTTAAACTCTGTGACACTGCTGTTTGGACTCAAACAAATAGTTTGATGTAAGAAATGATTTTATCATGTATATTTAATGTTATTATCTGTTTAGGACTGCTACTTCCTGGATCAGGGAGGGACGAAGGTCTTTGTGTGGAAGGGGAAGAAAGCAAACAAAGCGGAGAGACAGGCGACTATGGCCAGAGCTTTGGTGAGTGACTCTACACCAGACCTTCACATGTGTTCTTAGTTTGTGTTTAATTGCTCTTGCACACATATTTTGCACTCAGTTGTCAGTTTATTGGGTATACCTAGCTAAAACTAATGCCGTCTAAAGCCTGGTATAAACTGTGTGATTTTGGGCTGTCCCAGACGAAAGATGACCAGACGTGGCCAAATCTGTGGTCGTGGCTCCAAAACAGTGGTCCTACGTCACTCTGTGAGAGAGGTTCAAAGATGACAGATGTCTCGGTCTGTGACCAAAGACAGCCTGCGACAAATATCTGAAATTTAGGATGATCGTCTCACAGTGTGACTGCTGCTACGACCTCCGTCAACTATCCAGCCAATAGAAATGCAGCTCTATGTATGCTGACGTTATATATGCTAACAATAACGTTACTTACCTTAAGCTCTCTTTGCCAAGCCACGAGCGCGTCCACATTTTTCGATTCCTCTTCTTTTTTTTTTGCTTTTTCCATGCACATATAGAAATGCAATAGAAATATTGTCACTGTGTTAAGTTTTTTCTGGACCCCAGGAAGAATAGCTGTTGCTTTGCTGTAACTAATGGGGATCCAAATAAAACATAAATAAATGGCACTATTGCAAGGGCACTGCTGCTGCGTGTGTCGCACAGTGTGGCTTGCACTAAACTTATAAGATTGCAAAAATTCTCACAGTCTGTAGGAGGCTTAATACAACAGCCATGCAATAAACTCTAATAAATTAGAGTGTATTTCTTACATTTTGTCTGATTGGCTGTTACAGGAGTTCATGAAAGCGAAAAACTACCCGAGCACTACAAATGTGGAGACGGTGAATGACGGGGCGGAGTCGGCTCTTTTCAAGCAGCTGTTCCAGAGGTGGACTGTAAAGGACCAGACTCAAGGTCTGGGCAAAGTGCATACAAGAGGGAAAGTGGGTATGTGTGCTCTTAAATTCACACAAACACAACAAGCACAGACTAAAAGTACCTATTGCTTCTGATTTAAAAAATAAACTCAATTGGTTTTGTTTTGCTTTAGCTCATATCACACAGCAAAAGTTTGATGCTTCTCTGATGCACGTGATGCCAGAGGTCGCCGCACAGGAGCGAATGGTGGACAACGGCTCGGGTCAAGTGGAGGTATCTGTGACAATTTAATCTGAATTTACTTTGAGGAGGATCAGTGTATCAGCTACTGAATCTACAGGTCTAACTAATGACCACATGCTGTCATTCTTTTCGGCTGGACCGCAACAGCCATACAGGTTTTGACCGAGCTTTGTTTCCATACTTTTCAAATTCAGAAATGCTGAATTCTGCAAATAAATATAAAATAGGCTAAACATAAAAGCAACCAAAGGAAACAAAATAAAGAGTTTAGATACTCAAAACTTCACGACTGATTGCTGATTGAAGAGTTTTGCTTAAGGAGTTTCACACAAGTTTGTTAGAAATTCATAATTTCTATCATCTGTGAATAGACATTTTCCTTTTGTTTAGCACAGTTAATCCAATAGAGTTTGGGGTCTTTTTATGAGGTCTGTGTTCACTGTTTTGATAAAGGGTGTGAGAAATGTGTGAAATAGGGCTGCACGATGCAATATGCGATAACGTTGTTGAATATTGCGCTAACGATATTACTTGCGATCATATCAGTTCTGCCTTTCTGCTGCTTTCAGTATTCTGCTAAAATACGACAACTTGCTTGTTGAATTGAAACAAACTGAAAGGAAGTTATTTTATTGAGCAAATTCAACATTGAGCTGAACACAAAATGCACCATTTAAAAAAAAAAAGATTGAAAGTTACATATTAAAGAGCAGTTTTCTACCTATTTCTTCCCCGAGTGTCTTTCATGATGTGTTTATTGTGAAAGTTGATATCATGATGACTATAAAAAAAACGATATATTGTGCAGCCCTAGTGTGAAACTATGAAAAAGTGTTAACATGTTTGCAAGAGAAGACTTGTGCTGTACTCAGAAGGTGACGATGAAGATCAAGTGGATCACAGTTTCAATAAGCGCATCTTAGCAATCGAGAAAAATTGTAAATGTGAAATGTGTATTCCTTTGTGATGTTCCAGGTGTGGAGAATTGAGAATCTGGAGCTCGTCCCCGTGGACCCTGAATGGTACGGATACTTCTTTGGAGGAGACTGCTACCTGATCCTCTACACGTACCTGGTTAACAACAAGAAGTGTTACCTGCTCTACATGTGGCAGGTGAGGATTTGCTTTAACACAGAGTCTTACATAATAATAGTCATATGTTTGTGACTAGTAATGTTCCCACCTTTCATGCTGTGTTGAGGAATTTTATGCATAAATTTATGTGTCGACTAACTGACTCAAAAAATATTGTCATAATGACCTTACTGTAACTGAGCCGACGCAAAGTGACAAAGTATTCCTCATGTTTTTGGAAACATTGGAACAAGTGTGTTTTAATCACTGTGTTCTGCACTGCAATGATTATAACTGTTGTTGTCTTCATATTGTATTTATTGTATTATTTATATATTGATATGGGATATTATGTGTCTTAAATAAAGTCAAATTGAATTTAAATTGAATAATAATAATTCCCGATCATAGACTGTAATATTATGTTTTTTACACAGGTGAACTATAATAAAAGTCCCACTGTTTTTGTTTTTTTTAATTGTATCTTTATTTGGAAAATGTAGATTTACATGAAAATTTAAACAATTAGGAAACAACATTTTCCTTTCCCCTTTTTTATGGGTTGAAAAGTTCAATAGGAGTCCCACTGTTTTATATGAAGAAACTACTCTACCGCTTATTATTTCAGGGGCGTCATGCGACACAGGATGAGGTGGCGGCCTCGGCATTTCAGGCTGTGGACCTGGATCAGAAGTACGGTGGGGAGCCGGTCCAAGTCAGAATAACAATGGGCAAAGAACCACGACACTTCATGGCGATGTTCAAGGGCAAAATGGTCATCTTTGAGGTACGACTGTATTTATAATCATGTATTTGGAAACATTCTGGTGTATACAGTTTTTATAACAGCATATAATATTTCTCTTTTTCCTCTGTTAGGGGGGCACATCTAGAAAAGGGTCCTCTGACCCGGAGCCACCGATAAGGTTGTTCCAGGTCCGCGGTTCTGACTCATCCAACACAAAAGCCATCGAGGTTCCTGCGCTGGCCTCCTCTCTGAATTCCAATGATGTGTTTTTACTAAAGAGCCAGTCAGGAATCCATCTGTGGTGTGGAAAGGTAAGAGAGAAACTGATAATTCACTGAAGTGCAGCAGAAAACACAATATGATACTTTTCATAGCATTTTTTTGTGGTTTCTTGTAGCCTATGTTATGTATTTTTGTATGTATGTTTACATTTGTGTATCTGCAGTTACATAAAGGTACAAATATATTTAGAAATACTTTATGGCTAAAAATATGTAGAAATCCACATCCAGAAGCATTTGTATACTTGTATACTATTTTCATGTTTTGGACGACGGCCCTTAGTTCCAATGAAGCGAAATCTTAATGCTACAGAGTACATTTATAATTAAAACAGCAGTGTGCTTCCAGCGTTGTTGCAGCAGTTTGGAGACGGCCCCTGTGCACAAAACCAGGCACGAGTATCTTGATCGTTTAACTTGCAGCTAAACTGTAACTTCAGGTAAAAGTTAGAAACTAGCTAACGTTTGCATTCATCCGTAAACAGCTGACACAATCTAATTCTGAAACTCTGAAGATAAGAAAGTAAAGCGTATTAATATGAATATGGGAAATAGCCTATATTGTTATATTTACAATTGCATAACCTGTTATTTTTTACCTCTTCTGGGGGGATTGTGGGTCAGAATAGCCAGAAAAGCATGCTGGCTTGCATACTGCAAAATGCGACCGGATGTAGTAGGACAACCTGGTGTTTTTTGGCATACTGTATTTGACATACTATGTATTGGGACATACTAAATCTTTTTCTGACATACTAAATAGTATGGATATTGCAACGCACAGTGTGAGCTGGGCTTTATCGCCCAACGTCAGCTCCCGGCCTCACTAACGCTCTTGTGGCGGATTTGGAGCTGATCTCATCAGCCAGGTTGAAATCATCACAGAATAACAGAGACTGTTAATACTTGTGGGTTTAAATGAGATCTTCTACAATCACATATGGGCTGTAATGTTTGGGTGTATGCATACTTTGGCGATATAGTCAAGGATGGACAGTAACAAAGTACATTCACTTGAGTACTGTACTAAAGTACTTTTTTTAAAGAGTATAATTTATTGGGAAACCTATGACTTTTTATTTCACTACATTTGAAAGACAAATACTACATTTTGACTCCACTACATTTCTATGAAGGTTCCTGTTACTCGTTACTTTGAAGCAAAGCTTTGGATTAATTTTCTTTTCTTTTCTAAAATGCGATGGGCCATACGCTGTGTTCGTCACAATCACAGTAAACTACTGCTCCTGTGAAGGTCACAGTGACTGCTGCATTTTTTTAACATGGCGGTGGTAATGATGGCTCCGGGCAGATAAAGATGCCAGCTGAGTATGTTCTTATGGCCATATCTGAAGTCCATGTTTGAGATTTTTTAAATTGAGAAACATATGTTTGCTCTGTTTACCGCGCACATAAATTTCATCACTACCTACAAAAATTCACCGTGAAACCTGAGAAAGCATATCGAGGTATGTAAACATTTTTTTTCATTCCAGATAAACATTTTAAACAAAGTTGTCTTGTTTGACTTTTTATGGATTTTTATGGATTTGCCCACCGTGTTGCTTGTGTGACATTAAAATGAAAATGTATTTTTGAATACTTAAATATTATTAAAAGCAAATACTCCAGTACTTTAACTCAAGTAAAGATTTGACTGAACAACTTTCACTTGTATTGGAGTAATATTTGACCAGGAGTATCTATACTTTGACTGGAGTAATGGAGTTGTGTACTTTGTCCACCACTGGATACAGTTTACTACATCAGACTGTAACGGACGTTTTGTTACCAGGGATCAAGTGGAGACGAGCGCGCCATGGCGAAGATGGTGAGCTCTGTGATTGGCCAGAACTCACAGCGCGGCTCTGAGGAGATTGTGGCGGAGGGTCAGGAGCCCATTGAATTCTGGGAGTTGCTCGGAGGGAAAGCTCCCTATGCTAGTGACAAGAGGTGATGATGACACAAATGCAATACTAATATTTGCAAATGGACTCGTGAAGAGTGTTGCAGTGTTGTATTTATGTATTTTGTCACTTGTCGATTACAGATTACAGCAGACGGTTTCAGACCACCAGCCTCGGCTGTTCGAATGCTCCAATAAAACGGGCCGTTTCATTGTGACCGAGGTGACGCAGTTCACACAGGACGACCTCAGTGAGGATGACGTCATGCTGCTGGACACATGGGACCAGGTATGAGGTGACACCAAGAAAAACTGATCTCTTTATTTCATTTTTTAATTTTAATTTTTTAAAGGTCCCATATTGGAAAAAGTGAGATTTCCATGTGTTACTATAAAGTAGGTGTAGGTGATATAAACACTGAAAGTATCAAAACATT
>JAOVVB010024190.1:0-15945 GCA_028570985.1 Heterobranchus longifilis | reverse complement strand
CTGTATGAATGTGGTGTGAATGGGTAAATGACTCGCAGTGTAAAGCACATTGAGTGGTCGCAAAGACTAGAAAAGCGTTATATAAGTACAGTTCATTTGTCGTGCTAAATTCCTAACATCTGGTCTGGCGACATACCACGAATACCATAGAAAGACTGCGACATGCCACGAAAGACATAGAGAGTTAGTTGCTCTTTAAAATGTAACTATAATTCGCAGACCATCAACCTGCATGTGTCTCAGCGTGTTGCTGTTGTAGGTCACGTTTCGTTGTTCTGATTGGTTGTAGCTCTATCCAGAGGCATTTTGGTCTGTGCTGTTGATAACGGCAAATCAAAAAAAAAACAGGTGAAATTTTCTAAAATATTTCTTAACATTTTATTTATTTTTTCTTTTCATTTGTAGAAAAAGTGAGCCTGAAAAAAAGTTTTCACAGATGAAAAAAAAAAAAGATCCTGGAAAAAATAAATCTTGCTTGCCTCTCAGGCAGGGCTGAACGATTAAAAAAAAAAAAAATTAAGTAATTGCGATTGTTTTGACTGATATTGCAGTTGCGATATGATTAGCGATATTAGAGGTAATGATCATTTTTGCGTAATTATTCTTATTTTTATTTTATTTTTATTAGTGTGATTTTTGCGATTATCTGTACCAAACAAAGATTTTTTTCTTAAATCTGTAGAATATGATTTGTAAGCCAGAACATCTCTGCAGCTCCACAGTATTTCATTTAAAATTGTATTTTGACACACGTTTCGCTTCAACAAATATTGCACTTCTTGTGATTTGAAAATTACAGTAGGCCATATTGCGCTTTCGATAAAAATTTGATTAATTGTTCAGCCCTACTCTCAGGGCTCTGTAAAAATGAATAATGATGCAAAAATTCCTTCTCATATCACAAAATCATATTGCAATTGCAGTATCAGTCAAAATAATCACAATTAGGTATTTTTTCTAAATCGTTCAGCCCTAATATCTCCATGTAATGCTGAATCTGTCTGTCTGCCCTCCAGGGGTGGTCTGAGCAACAAGCTCTTCCTGTGCAGCCTCCCTGACAGCCTGGACACTGTTGGGGACGAGCCGCGGAGCATCCTGCTGCGCCTTTAAGGGGCCATCCTGCAGGTGGGAGCCATATCTCTTATCACTTGTCTTTGACAAACAGCTGCTGTTTTACTGTACAAACAGAGTTACAAGTAAGCCACACCCTTCACAAGGATGTGTTGTGTCTTAGAAACTAGTTTTCCTCAGAATATGTGGTAGTTATTCGTCTAGTTGTCAGCTGCTTTTAATGAAGGTAATACAACACACAAATAACAACAGAAATGTAAACATCATACACTGATTGTCTTTTAACTACCTGTAAGAATGTTTGACTTGTGTGCCGTTATCACAGAGATGACTCATGTAACTGGGGTCAAAGCTTACTGAACAGTTGATAATCACAGAAAGCAGACAATAAACAAAGATAATACATGTGTGATGTGTGCCGACACCAGAAGTTGTTGTTTGTGTGTGTGTGTGTGTGTGTGTGTGTGTGTGTGTGTGTGTGTGTTTGTGTGTGTGTGCGCGCACGTGCGTCTGCTTATGTGTGTTCATAGTGTATGCGTGTGTGTACGTATGTGTGCGTGTTAGCCATTGTTGTACATGATGATGTACCCCCATGGCTGTACATGCATGTGTTCTTTGCCGTAGGCTTTCCAAAGGAGCATGCCTTGGGCACTCTTGTTCCCAGGTGAACCCACCAAAAAACACGGTACAGTATGAGATCTCTGAAATCTCAGCCTAATACAAAAACGTAACACACACTCATGTAGCACAACCATGGACTGTAAAAAATAATGGACATAGCTTCCAGGGGTGAAAAGTGAAGACAATGTGGAAGTGCCTTAAACTTGCATTCTTTGTAATGGCCAGCAGGGGGCAACTCCACTGGTTGCAAAAAGACTTCTGGTTGTATACAAGTCTATGGGAAACTGAGCCTACTTCTCACTTGATTTATTACCACATTAAACGGTTTCATAATGAGTTTATGGTCTCAATCTCTAGTCTTTTTCAATACAAAACGATGTTCATTTTGTAAATTATGGTCACATTAACAAGAAAACGATAAAGCAGGGGATGTTTTGTTGCGTGGCTACTGTGTGATTTACAGGTCGCCATGCTAGCAACAGGATAGAGGCTTAGCAATGCTAACCGTGGCCCTATGTACATTTAAATAGACATGAACTTGTTTTGGCTGTTATCTGTGGTTTCATCTTATAATGCTGACCCTTTCACAGTGTGTTTACACTTTATAGAAGTTAACTGTAACATTTTTGTCGCCTAAAAATGTCAGCGTTCGGTTGCACATTGCTAACCTAGCTAGCGCTAGTGTTACCTGCTAACATAAGGGGAAGTTTGCCGATTTTCAAATGGCTCTGTGTCACGGCATGTGTGCTCCCCGCTCCCCCCGCTGTTAAAAATCCACTGGATGACTCGCATCAGCCAGTTGAAAATCCTCAAACTTTCCCTCTTTCAAAGTTAGCTTAGCGTGGTGTCACTGGTTGAGCAGCGTCATCCCTCCCAGCTCCGCTGTCTTGTCCAAATATGGTAACGTCCGGTTTCAAAAGCCCAAGATGGCAACGGCCAAAATGCCAAACTCGAACCAGTCCACGAACCAATGGGTGACGTCGCAGTGGCTAAGTCCACTATTTTTTACAGTCTATGAGCAGAACCCTGGCTGATTTTCAATCATCCAGAAGTCAGCTGAATTTTTGACCTGCGTCAAACAGGAGCCTGAGGATGAATCGGCACATTTGCAGCTCGCTCAGCTGAAAAAATAAAAACAGCAACAAGAAAAGTCATTAGCCTGTGTGCAATTTGTCTTCTTGTTGCTTCACAGTTTGCACAAAAGCAGATCAATAAAGGATCTTTTTGTGGCTCCACGGTGGTTGCAGTCAACAGAGAGATAGAGCCTAGCTGCTACGTGTAACAGAAGTACTCGTATGATAACCATTTAGTCACCATCATCTGCTGCAGAGCATTGATTTCACTTCAAATATTGAGTGTTATTGAGAGTTCAAGGACTTCACAGCATTTGCACAAAACAGCATATTCTAATCTTCTCTTGGCGTTTTGTCGTTCGAGGTGTTTATTCCAACCTGCTGTGATAAATAAAAGACAGAGCCAAAACAAAGTCACAGATATAAGCTTTATTAGACTTCATCGCTGACCGTCATTTTGACGGACAAGGTTGTAAAAAATCCGTCATAATCTTTTATTACTTGTCATTTTCATTTTTTTAAATTATAATATTCAATACCATTTAATTTTCATACATTAGTTTTCATTGTTTAATTATAATATATAATATTATATATATAATTATAATTTATAAGGGCATGGAGAGAAAAGATGAACACCGATCGTGCGCTCACTTTTCATGTCAACACCACGCGAAGTGGAGGATGCTAAAACACTGTGGCCATTGTGCCATCATGATTATTGAGCTTTTTAAAGTGAAACTTTGCTGGATAGAAAGTTTCCCTTTAAAGAAACTTGGGACACTCCACTGCTGTGATATTTTGCAATGGCATATGATAATACAGCCAACCAATGTGATGGCTACAGCCAGCTTGACAATGCGGTCATGCGGTCAAAGACAAGACTAGACAGGAGTTAATAAATATGCACACGGCACCAACTGGACGGGGTGTGAATTATTAAAATTTACAGTAGATCGCCCTCAGGCTACATCCACATTACTATGTTTTCGTTTTAAAATGCATATCTTTTGCTACACATTACTCCAGTGTTTCTGAGCCCAGTTTTAAACGCCGGGATTGCATTTTAGCATGAATACGGAGACCTTTGGAAAGGATATCATTCTTATCAGTTAGGTATAGGTCTACATACCTTTTGTGATTTCATCCTTCTTGTGTGGGTACTTATTTCCCGTTGCCATGGCTTCGTCCGCCGATAGATAATGCTACCACTCTAATATGTTGCTCTATTTGCTTTGCAACGACTCCCAATCTGTGTTTTGCGCTGCCTTTACCTTTACCGTCTTTCAGTAACAGTTCCACATTGTCGTCGGTGCAAGCAAAGAAATCTCTGCTCTTGCTTTACGCTGTTCTTCCATCATAGTATTTTCTGTTGTTATTATTATTATTATTAGTTCTTATAATACATCCATGATTATCAACCGCTGAATCCATGCACTGAATAAACAATCTGCTTCCTGTTAACCACCGGTACGCACATGCCCACTGTACATGATAGATGCGTCTTCAGTCGTTTTAATATGGACAGAGATTATTTCTAATATGGTGCTATAATGCTTGTATGGATGGAGATCGTTTTAACAAGCTGGTTTAAAATGAAAAGGTAGTAATGTGGATGTGGCCTCAGTGTTCTAATCTGTCAAAATGACAGATGGCTGTCAGATTTTTCCATCATTGTTTAAAAAAATGACAGAATATATTCGGTTAACCTCTGATATGGGCTGCTCACTTGCTGCTTTCTCAGCCTTAAAATGTGCCCAATGAATCCTGCATTAAGTATTAACTAAAGACTGTGTAATAAAAAGCTAACCGTAGCTTTTATTGCTAGGGATGTCTGAGAGAGCAAAAGCACTGTGTCCTTCACCAAGGTAACTGCAGCCATCTTCATCAGGACAGAACCGCCTCGCAGGAATTAGTGATGTCTAATCAAAAAGCTAATATGATTAAGGAACTCCATGTCATTGTCCAAGTGCACAGCTACTAATGATTAAACAAAGCCTAACTGCATCGGAGACTGTTTCTCAGCAATGAAGATATGTGAATAGCATGTTGGATGATGAGTAGATTCACCAAATAATCGTGTGTATTTTTAGCCCCAGCTTTAATATGTAATCCACAGTAAAATGTCACATCCAACAGCAGGTTTTGAGTTGGGTGGTAGAGTATGGTTTTATCCCTCCTCCTCCTTCACTCCTGCTCTCTGATCTCCACTCTCTCTTTCTGGCTGTTGCGATCAGCAGGTAGTCAAGGGAGCGCAGCGATTAGTCTGACCAATCCTCTGCACTGTCATGTCCAAAACACTTGGTGTGTTTGAACTCATACTGTACTGTCTGCACTGCAGGCTAGGTTTGGATGTTGACACTCATGGACGGCTTCACATGTATTCATGGATAGTTTTTTCCTTTTTCTTTTGTTGATAGATGTCCTGTAATAAAGGGGATTCCCGACAGTCAAACAAAGAAAATACCTTCCAAGTAAGTAACTGATGATGGTGTGTTCCTCTGCCCAGAGTGTTGCCCAGTGTCCATCCAGTCACCACAGCACTCGCTGGCATATGTTTTTCCACTTCTTTTGCTTCCCTAAATTTTCCTCTTGAACTCTCTGTGGGGACTGGGTTTTATTCAGTCTTGTGAACTCCTGAGGCTCCAGTTGTTTCAGGTGGATATCACAGAGAAGGCTGAACCTTTGTATCCCTGTGGGGGTTTGAACTTAGAGTCCCCCGTTCTCTGTTTGAGATAGAACATTAACAGGATGAAACTCTGGCTGGAGGGGGGCTTTAAGTTCAGAACTGATTGAACACCTGTTGCCTCTTAATAACTCCTGGCAGAGCATGACTGTAAAAACTGAGTTGGGAAATGCTACAGTCACTGATTTCATTCAATGGAGACAGCTTATACATTAAAGAAACCTGATTAAATACACTTATTTACTTAGAATTATCCTGGCCCAAATCATCGCGATTCACAATATTATCCTGATAATAAACAAAATACGCTTAAAACTCTTAAAAATGGCACTAAAACACTTTACCTTACATTTAGTAAAGAAACAAATATTTTAATTGCACCACAGATAGGAGACATCTTTTTTAGTGAAAAACAAACTCCAAACTGCAGTCAGTTCACCGTTAATTGAATGAGAAAATACTCATTACTTTTCATTTGTCAAGTAATTCACATAATAGTATACAAAAATAGGCTTTACCATGTACCATGTGGTTATTTCATATTTATTTATTTATTAAAGACCTCCTCCAGAGGGGGCTCTTTAAATTACCAGAAAACATGCTATATTGTGATAGCATGTGGGTAGCGCAGCGGTAGATTCCCTGCCTACCAAGGGTCAAGGGTCGCAGGTTCGAGCCCCCGTGTTGACTCTGGCTTGGTCGGGCGTCCGTACAGGCACAATTGGCCGTGTCTGCAGGTGGGAAGCCAGATAGGGGTATATGTCCTGGTCGCTGCACTACTGCCTCCTCTGGTCAGTCGGGGCGCCTGTTCCTCACTGTCAGGTGAAAAGAAGCGGCTGGCGTCTACACGTGTCGGAGGAAGCATGTGCCCAGATCAGCAGAGAGGGTGGAGCAGCGACCAGGACAGCTTAGCAGGGGGAACTGGCCAAGTACAATTGGGGAGAAAATGGGGGAAAAAATCAGAAAAAAGAAGGAATTGGGATAGAACATTTTGACCATATTGCCCAGCCCCAAGAGAAGGTTTTGGAAAAGAATCTGCAGCAACATTAATACAGTATGTTCAGAGAGTCACTGCTGTCATGCCTCATACCCAGTGACCTAGAAATTCCTTTGCCTTGCATTGCGTCATGACGACCGTTGACCCTCACATTACGTGGCTGAATCATAACTCCCTGCCATGTGATGGAGTTGAGGTCATCAGCCAGTTAGCTACAGTCACCACTCTGGCATGCTTCCCTCTAATCCAGCCTTCAGTTAGCACAGAGGCAATTGCAGAACTGGCCCCAGGTCACTGTCTTGGGATAACCTCGCCTCTCCTCTTTCTCTAACAATGCTGGTTGTCCAAGGTAAACCCTGTCTGGATTAGAGAGGATGACACTATTAATCCCTGTGGGGAGACTTCACACGTCACAGCAGCACCGTAGGACATGTCGGTCAGTGATGCTCAACTTACGGCTCTCGATAGGGTGCCAGGTGGCCCTCTGACCATTTTTTTAATTCACAATAAAAATTCTGATTCACAATGGGATTTTTTGTACTTTGAATGTAAATAAGGTGCCAGAATGTATAAAAACATCAAAATAGAGCTTGTTTATAAAAGAAAGTGCCAGGGGAGGATCTAAATGCTTTAAAATGAGATCTTTAAAGAAATCTCATGGTGCTTTCACAAAATATTTACACAAATAGTCAACCCGACAATATCATCGCGTTATCGAGGTATTTGGTCAAAAATATCATGATATTTGATTTTCTCCATATTGCCCATGTTGTATATTGACATCCTAAGTTTGTCCCTTCTGAGATACTGCCACGCCCCCTTTGTGTTACGGCAAACGTCATTGCAATCCTCAGTCCTGGGTTGGAACGAAATACATTCAGCATTTAGTTATCCCTGGTCTCATGTTTCCTCATTATTAGTTGTAGCACCAAATAGTAGAGTGAGTACACAACAGCCCAACTGTAGGACAGTGTATAATATATGATAGTAACCACTAGAGGTACTTATTATATGTGACTACTAAAATATACAGATATATTAGATATAGATATTGCAAATTCTCAAATAACGGCCCCAACCGCAGAGAGAATCATGCCTTTCATTGAAACAAAATTATATAAGAGACATTGTGTTTATATCTAATTCCCCTTGTCAGCACTTGTACCATATTTATCTATTGTCATGATAAATTCACTGTTCTATCACTTTCTTTGACACAAGTTCACTTCTGCAGACAGATAATGTCTGCTTCTGTTCAGTTCAGATGGGTTTGAACAGTCTGTACTTAATAATCTATCTCCTTATGGGTTTATCGTCTCACATAACAGAGCAGATAAGTATTGAGTAGCAGCGAACCTGCTGCGTCACTCCAAGGCCATCCGCTAAATATCTCAGAGCCGAGCAGCAGCACTGATATGGGACCAGTGTAACAATTCGGATTCAAATGTAATCAAATATACATATACAATATACAGAGGGAACATGATCACAGTCCAACATAGGGATAGGACAATAATCAATATTATCATGGATCGCAATTAAAACACTCACAATGAGATATGTTGAATTTCAATTATCGTGAATATCCTCACGAATTGACTGCAATTTACTACAGTGTCCTATCTGTGATGCAGTAAAAATATGTGAAAAAAGTCGTAATGTTTCGAGAAAAAAGTTGGAATGTTTCAAGAAAAAGTCACATCTTTATGAGAAAAAAGTCGTAATGTTTACAGAAAAAAGTCCCAGCAAAGCAAAATGTAAGGTAAAGGGATTCCAGTGTGTTTTAGTGCCAGTTTTAAGCATGAATCACAATTATTTTGACCAGGATAATCGTGACATTTTCATATCGTCCCATGCCTACTCCAATTTACACATATTTTAGTTAGATAACATTCCACTTTCTAGAAAGGGACCTGACATCATTATCAGTGTGCTGTGTAAACAAGGATGGACCAAGCAAACAAATCACACATTTTATTCTTCCTGCTGTTCTTTGACTTAGAAGTGACATGCTTAGCAACCACTTTGGTTTTGCAGTTAATCATTGCCAATAGGAGATGCTGTGATACGTCCTTCCAACAAGGTTACATTTTTTTTGAACCAGAGGCAAAAAGAACCTTCACACTAATTAAAAATGTCAAGCCTGTAAGAGTCCCTCTGTTTACGCCCACTGCCAAGGGGTAATGGTTCTGTCCAACAATCTGTCAACACATTTCAATAAAAGTTTGTAGATCATGGGCCAGGGTTTGTGTATCAGGACCCACGTATAGATTTTTTGGAAGGATTTCATTGCATTCTTAAAATGTTTTAACCTATGCTATTGTTTAATGTATGCTTACTAGAATGGCAAGATCTTGCACACATATCATATAAGTATCTCTAACTTATTTTCGAACAAATTTTATGCAGATCCAGTTGCAGATTTAGAAACATTTTATTATGATAATAATTAATTTACACTGTAGAGTATAGTGCTGCCTTAGCGGATGAATGTACACCTGGTGTTTTGGATATTTAACATTTTATTTGAAGCAATATTTTTATGCACCCAGCAAAAATCTATCTGTCTCATTGGGTTTTTCTTTTTTTTTCCCTCCTTCCTTTCTTTTCTTTTTATTCCTCCTGGGATCCATGTGGGGGAATAAAAGCAGTACTTTAGTGCAGTGGTTCTCAAAGTGGGGTCCGGGGACCCCCGGGGGTCCTTGATGGAGTTCCAGGGGGTCTCCAGCAAAAAGGGAAATTATTTATTTCCACTATAATTCCATCCCTAAGTAACACAATTACAGAATTTATGACTATTTTTGTCATGGGTTTCATACATGTTCTGTAAAAAAAAAAAAACACATCTAAAAGCAAAAATCCTATCAGAGGGGGACCCTGGGACAAAATCTTATCAAATGGGGGTCCGTCATCTAATTTGTGTCAGTTTACATGAAAAAGTTTGAGAACCACTGCTTTACTGTACAATGTACACACACACTGTTAAACAACCAAATCACATATTGACCTAAGGGTACAGTCTTATTTTCCTAACCTAAGAAAGCAAGCAGGAATTTATGTTCATAGACATTTTTGAAAATCTGGAATTTGCAGCCCATTTTATTTTTGACTCAGTCGCACAATATCGATAACATAGTGATATGACATTTTTGGGCAGTAGTGTCTGCATGCAATTTATTGTCATATGCTTAAGTAGACATTGCTGTCATTTCACCAGAGAAGATATTTTGACATTCCACAGTAGAAAAAACACAGGTGTAAATGGTAAAATTAATAATAGCTGAGTTCCATTAACTGCTTTAGTTGCAGGGTCCTGGTATTGTTTATGCTGGCTCACACTCATCGTTAATGTTATTAGTAACACCTGTGCTTTTCCTACTCTGACGGGTCAAAATGTGTTCTGTGCAAAAGGCTTAGAAAGATAGTAAAGAAAAAAGACGGAGCAATGCTGTCATTGCAGTCAGCTTCTCCCAGTTAGGGGATGTTCATCGTTCGGGAGGTTTTTACTGGGAGCTGAATTATCCGCAGCCAAAACAAACAGACTAGGTGATTTAATCTGGTAAAAACACTGAATAAAACGGTTTCACGTTAAAAATCTGTGTTTCTCTGACGCTGTTGGGCTCGTCGGTGGAGGAGCTCAAGAGCCGAGCTACCGCTAACGTTTGCTCAGCTTCTTTCTCTGATAACTTAAGATCCAGACGTCCGATGACTAAAATCCTTCACCCGGTTAAAATATATAGTTTAAAACGACCAAGGTCTAAAAAGTCAATCTATGACCGCTTCTGCAAACACAACGCTGATGCATGTGCAATAATGTAGTCATTTATTTAGACATTTTAATACAGAAATGTTACATACTATATCTCAGTGTAATAAGCAGAATTCCACATTATATAAATTCCTGTATCACAATATTGATTATTACATTCATACATCTCCCAACTCTGCTGTGTATTGAAATCAGATCTGATTCCCCCAGTGTAATATTTTAGTCTGTGTGAGTGTGTCTGTGTTGCGTACCGTGGCCTGGTTGTTCATTCACAGTGGTGTAATGATGCAACGCAATGCAATTATCTCAACTGTGATTACTAGTGCAGCTTAGCACCACAGTGCAAAATGTGCACTTACAATGTCAGCAGCCTGTGTGTGTTTCTGTGCATATACAGTAGCAGAGAGAGACTGTGGTGTAAGGAAAATATGTGTGTGTGGTCAACGTGTGGCGTTGCAGTGTGTATGGAGGAGTAGGGCTGGGCGATATGGCCAAAATGTTCTATCTTGATAAAGATTATTTCATATGTTGGTAACGATATATGTCATGATATTGCATTGTTTCTAGTAATTTAATAAATAAATGGTATATGAAATAACCACATGGTAAAGCCTACTTTTGTATACTCCTGTGTGAATTAAATGCTTGACAAATTAAAAGCACTGAGTATTTTCTTATGTTATTAAGAACTTTAGTGCAAAATAAACAGTTTCCAGCTATACACTTCGTTAATTGCATTGTGAGTGGTGTAAAGTGTAATCTAAAAACAAAGTTGCACACATAGGCGACTGAAAGAAAACGTTTGACTGTGTTTGTTAGAAGAAGTGATTAGGTTGAACATTAGCTTTCTCACTTGCACCTTAACCTCAAACAAAGTAGATCCTTCCTCATGTGAGGCATGTGGCCCCAGAGGACTGAGGAGAAAGGTTGTCTTGTCAGGAGTTTAGATACGTTGTTGTTGCAGTGAGAGATTTGGTTGTTAGTTTCAGATCCAGTTTTGACGATGCAACCCTGCTACCTCTGTGTTTTTCCTCCCTTCTTGTCACAGTCCTTGTTTACATTAAACATTCTGTTGCCTGCAGTCCCTGCTGTTTGCTAATGAGATCTTCAGAGTCCCTTCTAGTAATATATTAATCAATTGTAGTCATCATTTGGATTTAAATTAGATAAACAGCACTTAGAAGTAGAAACCACATAATTCTCTTTTCTCTAATAATAGCATGGCCAAATCCACAGGTTGTGTCTTCATTTGAGGAGAGCCACTAGCCTCTACAGCCTCCACTTTTGTCCAGTTATTTTCGTTTTATAGCTTTTTTGAGCACTCTTGCCGTGTTTGGATGGAGCCAAAGTCCATCCAACTCCTTGAATTAGTTGTTTGCTCTCTACTTGCTTGCTGCTATAGACAACACTGAAAAATTGAAACTGAAACAAGCACATATTTTATACTAACGTACCTGTCATCTGTGAATAGTCTATGAATAGTTTTGCATAAGTTTGATAGTGATATTGATCAGATCTGTTTTTGCTGAACGGCTTAGGGCTGGCTGGGGAAAAAAAATCGATATCACAATATATTTGACCAAATACCAATATCGTCGCAATATCGATATTGTAGGGTTAACTATTGGTGCTTTCACAAAATATTTCCACAGTGAAAGTTTAATAATCATCAGTAATGTGCATATAATGGAAGTGGGTAAAGGCAAATAATAGAACAATCTTGGAAGTTTAGAAAATTATATCACTTTACTGTAATGCATCCTTTAAAACCAGGAAAAAAACAACACTTATGCCATATTATGATATCCAAAATCTAAAATGATATCTAGTCTCATGTCACCATATCAATACAATATTGATATATTGCCCAGCCCTATAACCAGATACTGATACTTGATCCTGGATTAATACACCGAACACCTATTTGTCCAGAAAATAGGCCATGAAAGGCACTTCACATGGAAACGTATCCGTCTAACTACATATTTGATACAATAAAAGTCATCATCTGTTAATGGAAAAAGAAAAACTAACACACAAACAAAACTTGAAATCTGTTCTTTTCATCAACCTAGAGATGGTATAACTAGACATCGTTTTCCCACGGTTGGAATGTTTTTGGAAATGTATCCCCAGTCCACAAATGCTCCATTTCTCTCCTCTCATCCATCATTCAATTATTGAGACAGGAGTCGTGTCAGATGATGTAGGGTGTGTGAGCAGCCTCAACAAGAGCCCCATTGACCGAGAGAAACAACTGCATCACCATCAGCATCAATCCATCAGCTCTTTGTTTGCAGCCTTTCCACATTGCAGCATCTGAATTTGATGTCACCGTTGTCTCTGTCCACGCAGGAAGCGGAGCTGACCAATGGCACGCCGGTCGAGACGTCGAGTCCCGCCTCCACGTCCTCGCTCTTCAACAGGCTGCAGCTGGACGACGACCTGGAAGCAGATGTCCGGGACCCCTACGCAGAAACCACAGAAACCCGTGACCTTTTCGTCACAGTCGACGACCCAAAGAAGCACGTGTCCACCATGGAGACCTACATCACATACAGAGTCTCCACCAAGGTCTGCTATTGGCTGGTGTCATGGTAACACTATCTGCCTGGTTTTCTTTTAACAATAAGGACTGCATTAATAAACCTCATCTCTAATGGGATAATAGTAGGGCTATGAATATTCAGGTTTTTAAATTAAAAAAAAAAATTAAACCAAAAGACACGTGTTGCAGCGCAGTGTTTCCATTTCAGCTCAGAGTGAGACTCTGTTGCTGTTATAGAGCATCTTTGTTTTCACTGAAGGCAGGGCTACACACAGAGAGAAAGGTGCAGTCGGTAGTCCGTTAGTTGTTGCTCTTGCTACCAATATTAGCTGCTCTGTTTCAACAATGTTAGGCTGAAATTAGCAAGATAATCTCGTCATATGAGCACCACTTTTATGATTTTTGAAGCATAAATGCAATCAGCAGCAGTAAAAAAACTAATGTTAGGCTATAAATGTGCTACACCACCGGTCGCATTTCGCGGTCCACATCACCGTCGCCCTACTACGCTGACGTTTAATGTCCTCGACAGCCTCTGTAATCTCATTGAGCCACTTAAACACACGTCGAAGCTTCGAAACGCACCAGTGGGGTATTTACACATGTATTTTATGTCGTAGAAAAAAACGTGCCAATCTCTGAAGCTTGTGTTAACCACAGACCTTATTTCAGACGTCTAAACACGGGTTTTAAAGCGACAAATTTGGCACCCTGTGCTAACATGTGCCACCTACAGGAATGTAAAGTAATAGCAGCGGCAGCAGTTTCAAACTACAGACATGGCCTCAGGCAAAGATGGTGGCGATGGAGCAGATAGGACTCCAGTTAGGAAAACACTTCACCTCAACCTTCCCATAAAAGATTTATTTTCCAGAGGTTAGATGTATTCAGTAACTTCTGTTTACCAGGTGGATCCTCTGTTCCGTCCTTCACATCCGTCTGCCAGTAAACAGAGCAGCAGATCTCAGAGCCTGACAGAACTTAATGTGCTCTGACTTTCACCTTGGGATCGCAGCTTTGGAGGCCTTTCCATCGTGTAAATGAAAGAAACCGATTCAGAGGGAGACACTGCCAGGAGCCGCCGGGTGGCGTCATGACTACAGTTGCTATGTGCACTATGGTGCTTCGGCTCAGAGGCAGTAGACAAATATCACAGCCCGATACGAACACAAAGTCTTAATTGGGAGCATGTGGGGGCTGTCTTTTAACACTGTATTGTGAGAGAGAGCGTGTGTGTGTGTGTGTGTGTGTGCCTGTGTGCCTGTGTGTGTGCATGTATGTGTGCACTGTCAGCTATGTTTCAAGGTCAATAACCACGTACAGCAGTGATACTCAACTTACGGCTCGCGGGCCAAATCTGGCCCTCGATAGGGTGCCAGGAGGCCCTCCGACCATTTTCTAATTCACAGTTAAAATAAATGGATTCACACAGGAAATGTTGCTTGTACTTTGAATGTAAATAAGGTGCCAGAGTGCATAAAAAACCCATCAAAATAGAGCTTGTTTATATATTTAAAAAAGTGCCAGTTGAAGATCTAATTCTGCTATTAATTGTGTCCCTGGTAGGAGCAATTTATATTTATGAATCATTCCAATATTTAAGTGATTGCATGATGGAAGAACTCCCAGCAGTGTTTCATGTTGTATAAACTCTTTCAAATGTAACCAAAGCATGTACAACTAAAATGCAGTTGCAAATGTTGGGTTGCAACTAACCATTATTTTCATTATCGATTCATCTGCTGATGTCCAAGGTGATGTCCAAGGTGATGTCTTTAAATGTCTTGTTTTGTTCAAAGCCCAAAGATATTCCGTTTAATATGATACAAAACAGAGAAAAGCAGGAAATCTCTGTATTTGAGAGGCATTTTTATCATTTCTGACATTTTTGTATGAAAAATTACTTCAATGATTAATCAATTATCAAAATAGTTGGCGATTTTTTTTCTGTCAATCGTCTAATAGATTCGTCGACTCATCGATGCTGCTCTAATTGGATGCAGTAAAATATGTGATTTATCAGACAAGCCTAGTGTCAATCCTTGTGCCAAGTTAATCCCATTTTCAATTTTGTGCATTTTGTTTATTAACTGGCTCCTGGCCTCCTGTCATTTAGCAAAAGTGGCCCCTGGGAAAAGCACGTTGAGTATCGCTGATGTACAGTAATCCTAAAGAGATGTACAGAGACATGGCCACCCTCCAGTCTAATGTGTACCTATGAATTGTACGATAATGTTCTGTTTTAATTTAAATACGGTATCCTCCCGGGTAACGGAGCAAATGTGCTTGTGTTTTTTCTTCAGACAACGCGGGTAGAGTTTGACCTGCCGGAGTACTGTGTGCGGCGGCGCTACCAGGACTTTGACTGGCTGAGGATCAAGTTGGAGGACAGCCAGCCGACCCACCTCATCCCTGTAGGTCAAACGAGCTACGACGCAACCTTACTGTCCTCCTTCCTGTCCTCCTTCCTGTTGAGAAATGCTTAATTTAGTCTCTGCTTTCTCCTCTTTCCTCCTCCGATCTCTCTCCGTCTGCAGCCGTTGCCGGAGAAGTTTGTGATGAAGGGCGTGGTCGATCGTTTTTCGGAGGAGTTTGTGGAGACGAGGATGAAAGCTCTGGACAAGTTCCTGAAGCGAGTTGCCGACCACCCCGTCCTCTCCTTCAACCCACATCTAAATGCTTTCCTAACTGCCAAGGTGAGACACAAGGGTGGGAAGATCGCTGTTTGATTTTTAGGGACAAGAATATACTAATGATTTCCCACTAGGGATGGGGCAATAATCAATTTTATCGTGGATCGTGATTTAAAAAAAACACTCACAATAAGTTGTAAATTTCCATTATTGGGATAATCGTGAATATCGTGAATATTCTCACAAATTGACTGCAGTTTACTACAGTGTCCTATCTGTGATGCAATAAAAATATGTTGTTCTTAAAAAAAAGTCATAATGTTTTGAGAAAAAAAGTCACAATTTTATGAGAAAAAAGTTATATTTCGAGAAAAAAGTCCCAACAAAACAAAATGTAAGGTGAAGTGATTCCTGTGTGTTTTAGTGCCGCTTTAAGAGTTTTAAACATATTTGATTATTGATATTACCATTGATTATTGGGATAATATCGTGAATCAAAATTATTTCGACCAGGATAATCATGACATTACATTTTCATATCGTCCCA
>JAOVVB010024173.1:0-15946 GCA_028570985.1 Heterobranchus longifilis | reverse complement strand
TGTGTGTTTTTGTGTGTGTGTGTGTGTGTGTGTGTGTGTGTGTGTGTGTGTGTGTGTGTGTGTGTGTGTGTGTGTGTATTTTCTATCATAAAGAATTAGTGAGTTCAGCTGGAGGTCAGTGTTGTATAGAAAGCATCCTGAGGCGAAAGGTGACTTTAAAAGGTAAATATTACTGAAGCTTTTTAATGTACTCACACTGGTTTCAGTGTACAGTCAGTGAGACAGGACAAACATATTAAAACGCAAATGTGGCTTTTATTCTCCTAAGAAAAAAAAAAGTGGATAATCTGGTAAGTCCATGACTTATGAATTTGGATTTCTGTTATGTTGTTGGCTTCCACCCACCACTGTGTAGAGAAGTAATTAATCCATAATTCATGACAAGTCCTGATATATTAAAATTAAGTTACGAAGCCTTTCCAGTCTCTTAAATGTTATATACAGTTTGCAGACTTTGGCTGGATTCCTGCCAAATGCCTATTGTACTTTAGCTTTTATTGGCTGTTTACTGTTGCAAAAAAAGAAGAAAAACACTATGGTGAAATACAAATAAACAAGACTGTGCAAGTCTACAGACCACAGAGGAAGCCTCTGGACAATACTGTCAGGAAGTGACATCTCTGACCCATGACTGTATGTCCATTAAAGGGGAACTACGCCCATTTTCAAAATTACATGTTATACATGTTATTCTTTCCTTTCCAACTAAAACTCAAATTTGTGACGTCATCAAGTATCAAGTGTGGTACTGCTCCATAGACAATGAATTAGGAAAAATGTTATAAATAGTACCCAGGGGAATGTTCTGAGTACATGGATCGATTTTCTGTTTCAGAACTGACAACACTTACTACAATAGAATGAAGCTCATTTGGGTATAAAAAACAAAAAACATTCTGTGGGTCCACAAAATCAGTCTCCCATCCACTGTCTGTGGAGCAGCTCCATAGGCTGCATAATATACTTCTGCCAATTAATGATAATGAAACATTTTCTGGATATGACGTCTGCTCTAAAAAAGGTGGTCTGGTATAAAATGGCCCAATTTCCACATGATATTAACGTGATCTGTATGGGTAATGACATCTAATGCATAGGCCTTTATATTGCTGGTATAAATGTGTGGTGTTCCCTCTCCAGATACAGATTGCATGTAATGGTAATTACCTGCTCAATGCTTTCTTTTACATACTGTGATAAGTAGTAGTTTTTACTCCTCTAGGTTGGTTCCCTAATGTACAGCAACAACTTGTAGATGTGGATTTTCTAATACAAAGTAAACATGCATTAACTACATGCTACATCAAGACCCATTTGTTTAGACTTGTTTTTACTTAGTTTTTTATTGTCTTTTATGCTTTCAGTTTGAAGCCTGCATTTCAAGTCCGTTTTTGCCTTATATTTTACTTGCTATTTTTGCCTTTTATTGTGAAGCACTTTATGATGTCTGCTCTTGAAAGATGCTATATAAATAAACATATTATTATTATTATTATTGTAATTTATGCTTAGTTTAAGCTGGTTAGTTCAGCACACAGTGTTATACTCTTTAGTATCTCAAGCACTTGTAGTCAGCTAATCGCTGTCTGCCTTAACTTGAACTGATGGTGGTGTAAATTATGAATATTGAGTACCGGAGTACTGTAAGTTGCTCCAGATAAGAGTGTCTGCCAAATGCTGCGACTGTAAACGTAAATGCTGCCTGAATATCTCCATATATCAACCCCATGTGTAAATCCCTTTAAAACCCATGATAATAACTCTTACTATCTTCATGAATAATTAATCTTGATTTAATGAAGAAATTAATAATATTAAAAGGGAAAGAAGTAATTTGATTTGGTTCAGTGTATACACTGGAGTGCTCTGAATGTACACACAAGAGTAGATTATTTGCATTTAAACGTACAGTATATTACATGGTTTCTAAATAACCAGAAAGCTCACATTTCTTACATGTTGCATTTACAGTAGCCATACACAGACCCATAAATAATTCACAACGCACTGTACAGTATGCATGCCATGCACTCATGCTCTTCTGTCATTATGCAAACTAAGTCTTAATTGATATGAGTGCAGGTCAGCTCACCACTAATCCTGACCTTAGAAAAGAAAAGGTTACGAACATGCCTGGATCTAAATTACCATGGACAATTTACTTCCTTAACCGCTGTCATAAATCCAATGTAAAGGGTCACTGACATCACATTTAGAGGCTATCTTTCAGTCATACTCTTATCATCACCCTTTCTAATTAGTAACACTAACAATAGCTGCCACATTTCTCTCTACTGCCCAAATCAATATTCGCTCATCTGCATTGATCATCGTTTTTCACAAGCTGTTGGCTCCAGAATAAATGCTCTATAAATCAGCGCTCGGGGGACAAGGAGTTGTGAAAGACGTTGGAAACACAAAGAAGGCCACACACACACACATTTATGGCCACAAGTGAACACAAGCAGGCACATGCACGCACCCAAAGTGCAGACACCCCCCACATACATCTTTGCACACGTAACCCTTGCATCACAGCAACCAACAGTGTACACGAAAGGTCTTGTGTGGTTGTCTGGGAGACAGAGAGCAGTGCATTGATCTCGGAGGAGCAGTGATCAAAAGAAGCTGGTCTTTGATAAGGATATTAATCATACAGTGCTCAGGCATGGCTATGCTAATGACTACAACACAACCAAACACTCCAACTCTCATCAATACTTCATCAAATGGAACAGCCTGCAAAGATGACTAGATGCATATAGAGCAGCTGATATGTTTTGTTCTGTATAACAGAATGCATTTTAAGAGAGCACTGGAAATAGTTTGGTATTTATTGCTCAAACAAATACTATTTATACTGTATACACTTACTGTATTGAACAGTTTACAGCCTTGTAAATTAACTACAAGACAACAAATGCAAATACATAATAATAAAGTCTCACAGGGCATTTCCATTAGATCCGTCGAGGACGCTAGGGGACATGCTGCTCCACTCAACTGGCCGCTTGATGGGCGTACTCATTGAATAACGTAGGTGACGTGGACGTACCCTACCTGATTGAGTTCTCTGCACCCTGTTTCAAACAGGAAACAACGTGGCGGCCTGCTCATAAATTTTCTGCACCAAAATCTATTTCTGAAAACATTTGATGCCTCTGCTGAATCTTGTTTTGTCCAGGTTTCATGAGCCAGCCACGTCACACTGGACAGACTCATTTGCATAAAGTTAAGGTCTAGTCAACTTACAGACAATATAGATCCACAAACGCACCGCAAACCCAAGCTATGCAGGGAAATTATGTCAATATTCTTAATTCTACAAAGCTGTCATTGGTTGACTGTTTCTCCAAGCAGCGGAAACAGCCGTCAACGCCAGAACTACATGCATCGTTGAACAAATCGGAGATGTGTGCAGCTCAGAGGTCTGGAATCAGGCTATGGTGGTTTAACCTTTAGACCTGCATAATAAATAGTCTGCCAGTGCCTGCATTTTTGCTTATCATGATGTATCTTCAAAAGTATCTTCAAATGCTTCATATCCCTAAAACCTGTACAACCTAAAGGTTATGTAAGGAAATAAACCATAATAATTGAAAAAATAAATTGTGTCATAAATTAAAAAAATATATAAATATCAAATATGTTTTTTCATCAAATGTACTGTTATTTGAACTATGTCATTTTTTTTTAGTTTTTGAGATGTGCTCATTTTTCTGAGCAGAATGCAAAAGACAGTTTCCTTTATCACACAATGTGATGACGTAAATGGTTTTAATTTTAGATTGATTTAAACAGGATCATGCAAACAAAGATCTCCCGTGGGAGGTCCGTTTTCATAGGGTTAAAAGCTAACACTGTAATAGCTTCCACAGCCATATAATGGTTCCCTGTAGCGTTAGCCTGTATGGCTTCCTCCATTAATCACAAGAGCCTGTAGTTGACCCTGTGAGTCTCACTGGCTGGCAGACCAGTACTGATGGGTGGTGGTTTCTATAAAACTTGGAACCCCCTTTTTACTCCATGTAGCCAACAGTAGAGAGAGGTATTGCAGTAAGCTGCTCCAGAGATTCATGGACAGGAAGTCCCTCCCCTTCATGTTCCCAAACTCAAAGTCCCTTCGCTGCAGCCGGGGCTTAGCGCCGCCCAAGACGATTGTGATTGGTTTAAAGAAATGCAAACAAGCCAGAGAGTTTTTCCCCTATCCAAGAGTAAAAACGCACTGGAGCCAGACATTTCTCCAGTGCTGACAGTGCTGTGGACATAGGTCTGGCTACGTGAGACTACACCACCAGTGAGCATTGACAATCACCACTGAGGCCTTTTAAGAAAGGAAATTCATAGGTAAATTGACAAAAACAAGCAATATATTTCCTTCTATTAATTACATAATGCTCATCCAATTATCTATATGGAGAAAATTAGTTTCTCAAGTGGTGCAGTCAGTGAAAAACTCAGATAAGATACAGGTAGAGAGCTATCTCAGTCCTATGTGCTGAATTAGCATTTTAATGAGCATAATGTCATTGTAAAAAATTTTTTTAAAAAGCAGTTAGGAAATTCCAAATACATTCGCCTTATTGTGACTCACTGGTAGAGGCAAAATATATAATCTGTAAAGATACAATTTTTGAAGATTGTTACATTTTTAGATAGTACACTGATAGTGTACTGAATATTTGCTACTGCATTAGAGGTTCAACTGTGATAACATTTTAGACTTACCATCATTAAAATGTAAGCCATTAAAGCAATTTGTTCCCAGTGCTAAATGTAAATAGAAATTCTCTAAGCAGATCGTGACGAATAAACAGTATAAAAACAAAAGACTAAAAGTCTTGTTACTAACCATGACAAACTGCTGAACTGCACGTTCAAACAAGTCAAGTTTTCTTTCATTGTTTTCTTGCGTCTCTTTCACAGTGCGAATAAAGACATGAACTACTACATGAAGTATGTGGACCAGTAATGAAAAAGTGAGGTTTTGTAGTTGATGCAGCTCTCACAAACAAACACCCTCTCTCTCTCCCTGCGCCTCCTCCCCAGCCACACAGCAGCTTATAATACAGGTTCAAGCAAATATGACAAATGCTCAAAGTTGTTATCACTCAAAGGTCAAAATCAATTTGTTTAACAACCGAGGGAACAAAATCCCTCACAGGTCCTATTGCCTAAATGTTTGATTTAACTAAAGCCTCACCACTGTGTGCCTGCCTGCCCCTCATTTGCTGGATTTGAGCTAAGCTTTTCAGCTCTGTTATCTGAGCACAGGGCTCTAAGGATGCCAGTGTTGGGTTGGTGGCTTTCTAACTTGCATGGGTGGTTAAACCGCTTTTTGTCCAGTTGGTCATAAGGAGCAGCATGGCCTCTAGGGTCCGCCTTTGAGGATTTTTTAGACTTCTTGTTTGTAACAGAGCCAGTTTAAACCAAAACATGTCCACTGCAAATGTGTCTTGCTGCAAATATAACTAAAAAGTCAAATGCAATAAATGGCCTGATTGTGTCTTTATCTCCATCCCTAATTTTCTTTATCTCCTTTCAGCCCAGACTCCATTTCCCTTGTCTTCTGACATGCTGTTGTCATTAAAGCAACTTCCACTTCCAGAAAGAAAGAGGAGAGCTGCACTTCAAAAAGCTATTCACCTGGTATTTCATTGCCCATTGTTGCAGGGGGATTATGGATTCTGCCAGAGGCTGGATTATTGTCAGATAAACAAAACACTCAAAAAACGACAGCGGGCAACACAGCATGCATGTGGCACAGATAGGGCAATCTTATTGCTGTGTGTTAAAGAGCACATGTGTGTGCATGTAAACATACAATCTGACATACACACACATGGACACACACAAAAAAAAAAAATCAAAACACACACAAACACAGTATTATTAAAGTGCAGCACAAACGCCAGGGCTAAAGCTCACAAGTTAGCAGTAAATTAAACATGAGAGTGCAGATGATACGAGTATCTCCACAGGGAGAACAAAGCAGAACACACTCTCAAC
Source organism: Heterobranchus longifilis (assembly GCA_028570985.1). NCBI lineage: Eukaryota > Metazoa > Chordata > Actinopteri > Siluriformes > Clariidae > Heterobranchus > Heterobranchus longifilis. Next base: position 9,937 of record JAOVVB010024173.1, on the reverse strand, counting down.
AGCGCAACACAAAACCCCGAGGCTCCTAGACAGGAAGACAAGAAGTGAAGGAAAACATTGTCTGTGGGAAATGGCTTTCATCTTATTTAGTCAAATGAGTATAAATTGCTGCACAACAGAGAGTGAAGAAATGTATCCACAGATTTCAATGCAGAAGAAGAAGGAAAAAGAGTGGAAAAACTTTAAACAAACATGGTACTTGCAAATCACATACACCATCTCAAGGAAAACACACATACAAGGTATTTTAACAAGCACACAAATGTTAACACAGAAATATTTGTCTTTATGTGTTTATGCATGCACAAAAACAAATATTGTCCGCGCACGTGTGTGTGTATGGTGAGTTTGTGTGTGTTTATGACGTAAACCGAGAGCAGAGACCAGAATGTCAGGCAGGTTTACATTAGTCAGCAGATGCAGTGGGCCACACCATTAGTCACTCTGACACCCACTTCTGGCCCCTGCTTTATTGATGAGGCCAAGCTCAGCAACTAACCCCCTCTTAATGCACAAACACATACATGCAATACATACACATGTACACACACACACACAAACAAGCTCCTCTTCCGCGATCCTACTGTAGATGCAACAGGAGATAGCGTCTCAGGTCTCACCGAGAGACTACAGCACGGACAGCAAAGCAAGCTGCTGCTGCGCACTAGTGGGGGAATTGACGAATATATCGGCTATCAGCAATTGGCTGAGTACATCACTGCTTGTTTCTTTGGGGCGATTTTTGTCATTTTATTTTGGTAATTTAATGGTCTGCCTCCGAAGAGCGAGTGAGAGCTGCTGCTCAGAGGGCAGCTGGCACAGAGATAGGTCTAGGTAAGCGAGACTACTTAGTGACAGACTCGTGGGAGAGTGGGAGAGAACGGTGTGTAGAGCCAGCATATTTTAACATCTTACTGTGAATTAAAGGTTTATTTTGACTAAACCAGAGTTGGTGATTGTTGGAAACATTGGAAAGACTAACCAAGACAGTTTTGGTGAATTTTATTTAGTTTCAAGCTTTTGTTTTTGTGTTTTTATGATGAGTTAACAAGGCAATTAACCTAAAGAAACTGAATTCAGAACGTGTATGGTTGTATTTTTTCTGTTTAATAAGGAAATAGATGTAAGAATATTTCCTTTCTTGACATTTTGTGTTTATTTTCTTTATTTATTGGGCTGCATAATATGAGGAAAATATCTAATTGTGATTATTTTTGACTGATTGTGATATGATTCATGATACAGTATTGGAGGGAATATACATTTTTGCATCACTATTCTCATTTTCACTGAAACACATATTGAAATGATCATGGTGCGAGGATCTGTACCAAACAAAGAATTTTCTTAAGTCTGTAGAATATGACTTGTAGGATGGGACATTTGCTTTTAACAAATATTGCACCCCCCTGCGATTCGGATATTGCCATATTGCTTTTTGTTTTCTTTTTTAAAGTTTTTTTTTTCCTTTATTTAGGATGACATTACAGCAGCAGTTTAAACAGTCATCTTTGGTTGGATGCTAATACAGAATGATCCCTCTTTTCAGTTTTTTTTATTTTTTACAATGTACAGAGAGAGAGGGGACGACATGCAGCAAAGGGCCGCTGGTCGGAACCGAACCCGGGCTGCTGCGGTCAGGACTGAGCCTCAGGATGTGGGGTGCACTCTCTACCTATCCAGAATCAAACATCTGCTCAACACCAGATCTTCTGTGCAGGTTGTGAATGGCGGGGCACAATGACAGGGTGCCAAGTGTGTCACAGCAATGAGCTCAGAGCCATTTATGGCCTCCATGACGCTGACATTTAGCAGGATGCTGCAATTTGTCAGCCTCTCAGTCTGACTCACACATCCACAACAGGGGACGCTCATGAAACACATTACCATTAGGCCTAATAGTGCCGCATCACAGAACCGCGTGTGTGTGTGTAGCGTAAAATTAATGATGTATGTGTGGTTCCCCTCCGCCATAAATCGACCGGTGGAAATATATGATGGCATAAAAATTAAGAAAATAACAGGTTGGGAGACGAAACATCAAAATGCTCCTCGTGTTCATCGTGTAAAATTGAATCAAATTCAGATTCATAACATTGTCAAAACAAACAATAACAACAGGCTTAGCTGCAGGTTACTTAAGCATTCAGTGAATAATAAAAACACGTATGCCTTTAAAAACAACGTGTTAATTAATAATAACAATAATTATCTCTGCGTGTGTCCCAAATGCAAATAACTGAACCACTCACTTGCCTCTTAAAATGGAGAGCATTTTGATATTCTGCATCAGAGCCTTTGTACCAAGAGGCACTTAAATTTTCAAGGCCGGCAACTAGTGTAACTCACAAAGAGTGAGTGAAGGAGGAGGAGGGCTCTCAAAATGCGAAGTCACTGTTTCAGTTCATCCTGAACTGAAAGAGCTTTTCTGCTAACCACAGGGCATGCTGGAGAGGAAAGTGGTATAATCTCTGTTTCTCTATCTCCTATCCGATGTTTTTGTTTCAATAAGATGCTTTCAACGTTCCCCTTTCCTCTATAATCTCGTACGTCTCTCCCTCCCTCTTATCGGTTATGTACCGTATAAAGGGCATGAATTGGCACAGCCATTGCTGGGAGAGAACATCTTAATGGCTGCTCTTCCCCCAGAAGAATACCATCAGTCAGGGTCCAAAATTCACTTTTTTGTCCACTGGCCAAATGGCTAGTGAATGTTCAAAATCTACCAGCCACTCAAAAGATTACCATTGTTTTTGGGCTACTAAGTGAAGCAAATCTACTAGCCACTTGCATATTTGGCACATTTGGCTAGTAATTGTTGCTAATATTGTACCCTGCCGTCAGTTCTAAAAACACAGACGACCGAAAAGTGCAATTTCTCCGTAGTCTCTTATCTTTGTGCACAAAGTTTGTAAAGTATGTCTTGGAAAGGGTGGCACTGATTTCTGAAGCAGTTGTAGGTTTTTGGGCCACGCAGTCAGACACAGATTTCAAAATCGAATCATAATCAAACATTTTCTCACACATAACAGACCCGACTGCAAATACACATGTGCACACTTGCATATATAAACGTGCACTTGCACACACACACACAGCACTCTCACAGATAAAAGAAGTGTCGCTCTGCTCTTACCCGAGTGTTGTCATAGTAACGATGGTGTACCAGAAGGAGGCTGGGATGCTGGTGAATTTGCTGGAGCTTGAACCCTTCTCTGCGTAGAACATGACGGTAGCAAAGATAATTATGGCCATAGTGAGGGAGAAAAGCAGGAAGCCCAGCTCCGAGGCACAGCTCTTCAGCGTGTAGCCCAGGATGCGCAGGCCCTGCGAGTGCCGGGAGAACTTAAAGATGCGGAACACGCGGAAAACGCGGAGCGTCACGAAAGCGCCACTCACGTCCTCGTTGTCAGTCATCACCAGGCCAATGTAGTAGGGCAAGATGGCCACCACATCGATGATGCTCATGACGGACCTCATGAAGCGGTAGCGGCTGGGCGCGGCAAACAAGCGCATCAGGTACTCCACGGTGAAGATCATGACGCAGGCCGTGTCCATGCAGAAAAAGGCCACGGTGTAGCGCTCACCGCATGGCACCTCCTTCTGGTTGGGCGACGAGCCGCAGGGCACCGTCTCCACCACGTTGGTGATGACAGAGACGGCGATGAAGAAGCCAGTGACGTAGTAGAAGACGAGGGCCATGGTGGAAGTGTGGGGGTTCTCGAAAGCCCGCCACATGGTCTCTCTGAAGGTCATGTTGGGCAGCTTAGCGTCCTTGTTGTCCTCCTGGTCGTCCATCAGACGTTCTGCGTTCTCCCTCTTCCTATCCTTGTACTCTTCGTAGCAGCAGTCACCGATGATCTCTGAGACGATGCCAAAGAAAGCCAGCTCCTCGTCATAGGAGGAGATGCACTCGTAGCGTGGATAGTGGAGCTTGCCTGTGCGGTAGAAGTTGAGCACGCTGCGGAACACGTCTGGGTCCCGGTCAAAGAAGTACTCTTTGGTCTCCTCGTTGTAGAAGAACTCCTTCTCTGAGCTCCCCAGCAGGGTGTCTGGATAGCGGTCCAGTGTGTTCCTCCAGGTCTCGAAGCGCCGTCCACTGACATTAAGAATGATTAGCTCATCCTGCCGCTTGTTCTTCTCAGTGGGCGCCACTGGCATGGGCAAATTGGCCACGGGCATCCAGCCGATCGCTGCCGCCCGGGCAAACGGAAGCCATGCCGCTACTCCTGCCGCCATGCTGCGTCCGGCTTGGAGCGTAGGGGGGAACAAGTCCAGCACCTTCACAACCAGCTCGACTTCAGCTCATTCACCATCTAACAGGAAGAGAGCGAGAGAGTTCGTAATGTTAGAGGACAGGAGTGCTGTTTTGATCATTACAGGAGAGTGAGAGCAAACAATGAGAAATCAATTTTAAAAAATGATGATAATTTAAAGATAAATTAATGTTACAGATGTGGGAGAGAGGAACGTGATGTTAAAGAAACAGATCTAGTGGAAAAAAGGTGAGCCATTAAAAAGGGAATGGACAAAAACGAACAATACAACTCACATCCTAAATGGCAGTCTAGCTGAGACAGCAAAAAAGTAAATGAAGTTTAATATCACACTTAAGGTAAGAAATCTTTACAGTGCAGGATATAAAGAACATTTATATTTGATGTGATTACAGGAACATACTGCAATTTCCACTAAGCATCGTCTTCCCTTTAATTACTTTAAGGCTACATTTCTCAGATCCCCTCTATTGGGTTACATTTGAGAAACAGCCTTCTCAGGAGCTCACATCTAGTTAAAAAAAAAACTGAAGGGAAGTAACTGCATCATAAAATTGTCTCTATAGGACATATCGGTTGTTTTTCGTTGAAATATTTGCAGGCACATTTACAAGGTTGCAATATTTTTGATGGAGAGATGCACGCCAGAGATTCAAAACCTGTTGAGTTCCAACTACAAAACAGAAGATGCATCTGTATTTTATTGAAAAAATAATTAAAGTAGCACAATTCACGATTTAATTTAGTTGCATATCACCATTTTTGACAATTCTTGATGACAAATTAGCTACTAATCCTCAACGCGTAAAAAGCCAAAAGCGATACAATTTGCCGAACAGGTTGATAACTCAACACAGCTGATATCTCTCAGCTTTATCTTCCATTAAAACTCACCGATTCAAAATCCTCCATCCAAAGAAACGAGCTTCTTCCAGAGCAGTTTAGTTACAAGTCGGAGGTTTGGTTATTTCTGAAAGCGTGTCTGGAGGGGGAAAAGAATGACCAGGAAAGAAGAAGTTATTTAGCGAAAAGGAGAGCCACATTAGACAAACGCTACTGCTGAGGCGAAAGCGGAAAAGTACCGGAGACGGACGTACCACAGCTGTTTTAATTCAGTTTCCATTATGCGACTGGAGATATGATGAGAGGACTCCGCCGTGAAGACTGTCTAACGTTGGCTTTTCTGGATGAGTGGTGGGAAGAGACGGAGGAGGAGCGCTCGTTCTCTCTCTCTCTCTCAATTTCTCTCCCTCTCTCTCTCTCTCTCTCTCTCTCTCTCTCTCTCTCTGCAGGGCGGATTGTGGACCAAAACTGCATCAGGACTCAGAACGATGCGCAGAAAGTGGGTTACTCACTGATGAGAAAAAATGAAAAATGATACACCCCCCCCTGTCGTCACTCAGAATTAATTGACAAAAGGGTTTCCTCTCCTCAGAGCAAAAATGCATAAGCTCATCCAACCAGTCATACAGCATGTGCGCCATTATTTCCACATATCAAAGGCACCTGCTGCCAGCTGAGTTATCCACAGGATACATCCTAGCAGGGCTGTAGCTGAGAATTCAAGAGCCCCGGAAAAAAAAACATCACCTTGGGCACCTTTGTCTTTACTACACCTGCAATAATTGATTTTTATTGATTTTTTATTTATTTTGTTTGGCCACTCGGGGGCAGTGGAACCAAATTGTGACCACAACTCCAACATATTACCAAGAGGCAACCTCAGGGGCTGAAAGAATGAAGCCAATGTGGAAGTGTCAAAAACTGCAGTTCCTGGAATGACCAGTTGAGGCTTGGTCCAAAATCCCCATACACTATGTTAAAATGCTCAACTTTACAGCAGAAATAAACATGTAGAGCCTGGTACAAACTTTAATTTATTTCCCCATTCATGACAACTGTATGGGGGTGAATTTTTATATAATTCACCTGTTTAAATTATATTAAGGCTTGAAGTTCAGTATAATCAAGGGCATGGCTGCCATCACCTTCATTCGGCCCACCTCAGCTCCATCCACGCTCCACCTCTTTGTCCATTTTTGGATTAGCCGGGAGTTAGGCGGCGTCAGGCACTGCCTGACACAGTCGGAGCCATCCACACTGAGCTTCATTTTTGCTCTTCAGAAACCTATGGGTGATGTCATGGAGACTATGTCCATATTTTATACAGTCTGATGATCATTACCTTTAACTTTGATACAGTAGCAAACAGTTGCTTATTTTCACATCCAGCAGTTATGGAACAACATTATTCATTATTCAGATTCAGGTTATAATTCTGCAGGTTCACTATGAGTGACCCCTTTCACATTGTCACATTGTTTTCATATTGTCATTTGAATTTTTGTGGACCCTCCTCAACTGTGGACCCCCATCAGCCCTCTGGAGTAGAGATCTTCACAGGTCCAAAAATGTTTTACCCAATCCAAAATGCATGGACCCGTGGAAAACCCACCCAAACCCAATATGCATAAATCAAGTTATCATTAGGGAGACCCAATCCAGACAGGCCCAAGGATAGACCCAAATAGAGAGAGAATACTGGCTACAGCTGCAGTCTAAAAGAGCAGCAATTTGATAATAATGTCTTCAGAAAGTAAATTTGAACTAATTCCAGAAACTAATTCCAAATTGTATTTATTTATATGCTTAAATAACTAATAGAAATAATAAAAAGTCATATTTTCAGCACCTGCTCCAAACAACTGGGAGAGATAGACAGGAGGTAATACTTTTCTAACCAACTGAATAATTGTGAAGCAAATTCAGAAATATAGTTATAATAATCATTAATAATGTGTCATTTAATAGCATAAATCTTTTACACAGGCTGTTGATTCTTAAAGTCATTATGACGCACCACACAATCAGGGGACATTAACAGTGACACAGACCTGAGACCTAATTTGCACATATTAACTAAAATCAAAATAACACACTTACTGGATAGTTCATGCAAAAGTCTTTGTATGAAACTATTTTTAAAAAGATTTTTTTGTCCTCACTCAAAAATAGTAGACTACATAGGCAGGGTTGATGTATTTAAAATACAAAGTATGAGTACAGTTACAGTTTAAATTGGTGGTATTCTGGATACAGTTACTGTCTTTAAAAATAGATTACTTGAAGGGATTACTTTATTACCTCTGCCAAGGAGGTTATGTTTTCGGTTCGGTTTGTTTGTTTGTTGGTTTGTCAGCTGGATTACGGAGAAACTAGTGGCTCGATTTTCATGAAACTTGTTGGAAGGGTGTATCACAGGCCAAGGAAGAACCCAGTAAACTTTGAAGTGGATCCAAATCACGGGGCGGATACACAAATGATTTTTCACTTTTGTTAACATTGTGAGGTGGAGGGCTGCGCTTTCCAAGCTCATCTAGTTTGTTTTTGTTATATTTGTTATAAAATTCATATAAGGCATTTCACATAAACAGATTTTTATGTTTTTTTGCAACAATTTGTGCATGCGCAGCGGCCACACAACAATGTGAGAGGAGACGCACAGCCAGGACACTGTCAGGGAGACAAATGAGCTCAGCAAGACCATTTTGAAGTATTCCAAAAGTAATCCAGATTATTTAGAATATGTTACGTTAATTTGAGTAATCTAATACAATACTTTACAAATTACATTTTAGAGCATGTATTCAGTAATCTGTAGTGGAATATGTTTTAAACCCTCCCAACACTGGTAGTAGGCCACACCTCTGTGACGCTCTCAATCAGTTTCATCAGGTCAGCCAACTCATCCTCGTTTTTCCTGCAGTCAGAGCATCGCAATTTTATGAATGAAACAACATGTCTGAGAAATGTAAAAGTGCAGATGACTCATCCGTAAAAAAAAAAAATAAAGTAAGGCTATATCTGGAGAGTTACCTTTCCTTTAGTTTCACTGAAAGACAGGACAGGTCTTTGCCAGAATGTGTCATTTGTGGCAAGAAGCAAAATGAAACGACACCAGGAGACAGGCTGAGGGGGCTCGGCTTTTCTTAGACACAAGTAGGGAGGGCTTCAAGGAAAAGGTTGGAAACCACTGCTTTACAGTATAAAGCAGCAGACATAAAGCATAATGGAGGCCATGACCCTCACCAAACCTGACAATATTTTTGACCAGACAGTAGCTACAATAAAAAATAAAAAAAGAACATAAAATAATATTTTGCTGTTTCTCTTCAGCCTGCAGAGTCTGAGCAACAATATATCTCGACCCTTGATATTTTCTGTTTGCATTCTTTTCTGGGGGCCTGGGTGACTACAGAGTCTGGCAATCATCTCTACATTTAAGTTTACTCATGAAAGCAAAGCAAAACAATAGAGCTCCTGTGGAAAAGCTCTCAGAGCAATCAATGTCTGCACTGAAGAGAAGCAGGTGCAGCGCGTACAGTAAGTACATTTCTGCGACAATAACGTTCAGTCTTACTCAGCCTATGCACAAGCCTCTACCTTTTACACAACCCAATAATCGGCAGAATAAATGTTGGCATTGTACGTTTCATAAACCACATATATGTTACATTTGTATGTTTCATATGTAGAGGATATCAACATGAGCTCATGGTAAAGTGGAGGCCTATAAATAGCAATTTTTCCCCAAAAAAACTTTATTGACAGTCACTCTTTACGTGCCAAATTATGATGCTTCACTACGGTCGCAGTTTTGTGAATTCAAACAAAATGTAAGTTTATGGAACAAAACTAGGTGGGCAAGTTTAGGAAAGACATTGTGGTTTGGGATAAAATAAGGACGTTTATGTTTAGGCAACAACACGAGGTGGTAATCACAGACAACTGTTATTGTCGCAAACTCTCACCCAGGTTACACACCATCCACCGTCATCTCCACCTTCTGAAGTCAGCTCATATACATGTGATCTGAACTACGGCACTTTAGAAATGTTGATATGATACATATGAAACTTACCTGTAACATATCCGTGGTTTGCAGAAACCTAAAATGCGAACATTTTATTCTGGCGACTGGACTGCTTTTACACCACACCACACTGTAAATTTACTGTATCGTCTGTGTAATTCCTTTGGACAGGTGGTGTGTGCTTGTACTGTACTGGATTAGTTCATATTATTATGATGCGTACATGAGTTGATCCAGTTTGACTTTCTCAGCGCCTTACCAAATGTCAATAAAGCCTGAAATATGTGACACAGCCATCGATGCTAAAGCTCATAACTGGGAGGAGAATAATTTGTGCGAGTATATGATCATTTATATTCAGACTCACAGTGTCAATCTCTCTGTTCCCATATTATTCAATGCTTTGCAGAACAATATGCAGTCCTAATTGAGTCAACAGGGATCCGATCCCGATGATACGTACAGTCCTTCGGAATATCAATAGGGTCAGAGCACACAGCTCACACACACTGCAACACATATGGCTATCTCATTATGGTTATGGACATACATGTGCATAATATGAAAAATTAATACTTCTGCACACACCATGCTTGTTTGAATTCAACATTCAACACAGGCACACGTACACAAATGTACAGCTATCAGCAACAAGTCCTCCAAAACATACGACCATATAAGGTCGCATGTTCCGACCCTCTAATATAACCCATACGAGTGTTTCCTAAATTAGCGCCCCCTAGCGGTGGAAGTAAATACGACCCATATGAGCGTTTTTCGGCCTCAT
>JAOVVB010024172.1:0-30860 GCA_028570985.1 Heterobranchus longifilis | reverse complement strand
CCATTAAAGTTCTACTCACAAATAGATGGAGTCAAAAATGTCATTTTAAAAATGTGTAATAGAAATGTTTGCATGCACATCTGCTTATGAGAATACAAAATGTTTATATTTCTGTCTGTATATGACAAGGTAAATACAGTTAGTATTACTTACCCCAAAGTATCTTGTTTATTCCTGTTAATTACCATATATTCCCATATATTCCCATTAATTCCCATGGAAAGTTTCCAACTTTGAATATTATCATAATTTTCCAACCCTAATCAGGATTAAGTCTGTATGTCAGTGTTTGAGAGAAAACATGTTTGTTTGAATCTATATTCAATGCTCAGTGTGTTTAACTCATTTAATTATCTTTATTAATCATCATTTTATCTTTCATTTAATCAATCATTTAATCATTTCTTATTTACATGAAGTTAATAGCTTAGAAGATAAGTTTCCTGTTGATGTTTTATTACATTTTTATTTTTTACTCATATATTCATATATTCCATCATTTTACTCATTTATCCAAATATTGTTTTATTAATTCAATTAATGCATTTTATTTTTCATTGTATTCATTAATACATTCCTTTATGTTATATTGTGATGTGAAGTGAGGTAAAATTGATGTGGGGTAAAAAGTTCAAATAGTGCAGCTACAGGCCAGCCTGTACTGACTTGCCCATGTAAGGACTTCCCCCTTTCTGGAAATCCCCTTTTTGTAAGGACTTCCCCTTTGTGGAAATCCCCTTTTCAGTAGCACAGTATAAAGGCAGTGCTGTTCGTCAGTCTCTAGGCAGACGCCAACCAAAAGGTAAGATTGGTGTAAGACTTCTCTCTAGCCTCTGCCCTACCGCTGGTGAAAGCTATCCGGAAAAAGGGGTGAGAAAAACTTCGTGGTCCCTTGCAACAAGCAACACCCAAATATCGTAGTCCACTCGATAGTGTTCTCTGATGGAAAGTGTCAACTAGCGACGATACGCAGCCTTAAGGCATAGAAACGAAAGTATAAAAAAATCTAATTCCCCTTTAGAAAAGACCCCTTGGGTGGTGTATACACTGGGTTTTTAATCTCTTAATTTTAACTTTCTTTTGATTATTGAAATACTTGTTAAAAATGTTTTTGCTTAAATAAAAATCCTGTAAACTTTAAGGAAGTCTCTGGTTGGATTTGTCTAACAAGTCTCACACATAAGCAGACACTTTTAAAAGGTTTCTTAAACAGTTAGGCAATTTTGTGAGAAAAACGTCTAATAAATAAATAGAGGTTTTCTCATGAAGGACACCGCTACACCCCCGAGAGGTAAGTTCTAGCATATCCACACTATGGCCACACTACTCATAACATTAGGGCACACCACCACACACACCTCATACAACAGGGTAGAGAATCTCTGTAGGAACCCATCCCTGGACCAGCCAGGTGTCTGGGCCCAGTGAAGGCCTCATAGCTAATTTAGGCCTCTCTTAGGCTAGCGAGATCCTTACAGGGTTCTTGAGACGGAGTAGTGAGGGAGGACAGCCGTGGGTAGGCAGGTTCCAGACAGAACTGTAAAACTAGCAAGAGTCCTAGTGTGCTATAGGAGACCTGTAGACCTGAGGAGGCCAGCGGGAATCACATAAGAGGGCCCCATCTGCGCCCCTCTCCCCTTCCCGTGTCCGCATACCTCGGTGCTCGTTGGTGAGTGAGGTTGCAGACTCGTAGGGGCCCACAGTAGCAACCGGGTAGGACAGAGAAGCTAGCAGTGTTTTACTTTCTTAAGGGCTAAGGGCCCGTTAGCATAGTCCAGAGAAGGTTTTGAAGACTTGAGTTTAGTATTTTGGCCATCGCCATTTTTGCAGCCAGAAGAAAAAAACATATTTGAATGACAGGGTGAAGCTAGCCACCTGTGACAGAACCCACTCACTCTAAGCAGCCACGCCCTTAACTATGCATAACTTTACGCTTAATATAAGTTAAACAGGTGAGTTTTACAAAAATTCACCCTCTGTACAGTTATCATGAATATGGAAATTATAACTATAGAGACCAAAACCGTTTTTTGTACCAGGTTGTAAACATTTATTTCTGCTGTAAAGTTGGGCATTTTAACATGGAGGTCTATGGGGATTGACTCACTTTTGGAGCCAGCCTCAAGTGGACATTCGAGGAACTGCACTTCTGTGTCGGCTTCATTGTTCAGCCCCGGAGGCTGGTGCTTAGAAGCAACAGAAGTACTTTAGTATTATGTTTCACAAATTTATAATCCTCCAAATTCACTTTAGATCAGTTTCCCACATTGCAGTAACTATTCTGTGGTGGTTAAACCACCACAGGCTTACGCCTTGCGGAGATTGATAGTGGAGTTTCAATATTTGCGAGTCATCGTAAATCTTAGTGAAATTTGGGGGCTTGTTTCCCTTTCTCTTGCTCATCCTCAAACGCACGCACACACACACACACGCACAGTGCTTCCATTCACTGTCAGCCACACTTGCCTCTCACACATAGTCATTATGTCACTCTGCTGCAAACACTAAAGCTGCTATACACACACACACACAGTCCCACACACTAATCTAATTGTGTTTCAGCGGCTCCAGCAGAGTGTGAGTATAAATATTTGATGGGATCGGCGAGGGTGCTGAACGGGTGCTGGGACCCACTGCCTCCCTTTCAGTCCGCGAGTCCAGAGAGCTGGCATGAGAACAAGCCAGTCTGACCACAAATCTCTGCTTTGGATCAATAAAGAGCAGCTTTACACACAAAACACACACCGACACGCACACACACACACACACACACACACACGTCGGCTTACACACACTTTTTATCCAGCGCCTCCATAGTCTTTGTCACAGCGGTTCAGCTGGAGAGCAGAAGGGGGTTATCAGGCTTCACAATCACTATTGATCACAGCCCAGAGAGGGTAGGACTTCATCCCCTCTCTGCCTCCTCACTTTCTCTCTCCTCCTCTTCCTCCACATCAGATCTGCTTCTCTGGGTGACCTTGCCCTTTTTCTCCTCTCTTTTTCCTCTCTCCTTCTGTTTGTTTCATCTGCTTTCTCTTGTAAAGAAAAGCCTAAAACATCAAATGTGAAGAGCTGCAACACAGCAAACCTTACACACTTTGAAAAACAAGTTGTTTTTTTTCTATAATGAATAAAAGTTTAAGCAATGGCTGCAATAGAAAAGCTTCAACTTGGCCTTAAACCTGGTTAGTTTTGATTAACAATGCATTGAATCAGAGTTTAGTTAAAGAAATCCTTCTTTTTCCTTCATTTTCATTAGAAAGACATGGTGAATGAGAGAGCATTGCGAAAAGTATTGATTATTTTTTTCCTTTGAATATTGCTCTTGTACACTTACGTCTCACATGGCTTTATTTTGCTAACAACCAGTTCATCTTTAATCAAGGACAACCAGGCTCAAGAGCAGGTTTCAGTCATCAGTCAGACTTTTCAAAGGAACTGCAAAGCTAAACAAAAGTACTGAAAGAAGTGTAAATGTCTCAAAGTAAAGGTTAAGTAAAAAAAAAGAACTGGATAGATACATAACATGAACAGCAACAGACAGCACAGCTTGACTACCAACTGCAGAGATTCAACTCTGATCAAAGCATATTTGGAAGAACAATACTGTCACACTAGCTACAAATAAATAAAGTAACGTTCAGGTCTGGCTGGGCCTAAATACTTCATGTAAATTCAAAGCTTTATTCACACTAACCTGGAGACCTCATGTGATTAGTAATAAGGCTGTCTCTGTTGCTAATTCACACATGCATGCGAATGTGACAGTCAGCTTGACTTTTTGAGGTCAGGTTGTCACAATACAATCTCTTCTGCACAGGTGTGATAAGTAATTTGATGGGGACAATACAAACCAGACAGGGTTTAAATGTGGAAATGGAAATAGAAAAAATATTGAGGCTGTAGAGTTGAAAAGTGGGAGTATTTTTCCTGAAGTTTCCATTTAGTGATTCTATAGATTTTGGTTTTATTTATTTCAAGTTCTATTTTGAGCAATAATGGGTTTTTTTTTATGTCCGTTTGGTAATGCAAAGGGCTGTAAATGCCCATGGGCCTTGGCTGCCGTTGCTATTGAGTGCAAATTAGAGCTGCAGCGTATAGGCCTTAAATTTGTATTCCCTAAGGAACAACCTCTCTGGTCTTGTGCCTTACGATCCAGTTGCTGCCATGACAGCCCCACAGCCTTGATCTCTTGTTCTGTGCTTTTTCTTCAGGTGGTTTTAGGTCTTCCTCTCTTCCTCTTGCCTTGTGGGTTCCATGTTAATACCTGCTTGGTGAATGATTGATTTTATTTTCTGTGAGTGTGTGGCCTATCCAGCTCCACTTCCTTCTTCTGATGTAAAGTTCTATGGGTTGTTGCTCGGTGTGCTCCCACAGGTTGGAGTTAGCAGGGCCGGCCCTAGCCTTTTTGGAGCCCTAGGCAAAATCTGTTCAGGGCGCCTCCCATGCCCTTCCCATACGCCAATCTTTTTCTTCCCCTCTGGATGTGGCTGGGTAACCCTTGTGCAAACTCTGCCAAGACTTATTTCCGACGACCTATCCTAACCTTAACCGTTCAAGATCAATGCCTAACCTTAACCATCTCGCGAGACTTCCGCAAATCTTGGGTTACCATCTAAACGCGACCATGCGACTGCTGCTGATAGTTCAAAGTGTTGTGTGGTAGCTTAGTGGATTGGCAGTCTGCATGGTCGCACACCAAAAAAAACAAATTTTTCTTAAAACATGAAAACATATCAGATCAGGGTCGCCCATAATTGTAATTTATTTTCTTTATAAAGTTCATATCTCGTTTTTTTTCCCCCTTCATTTTTCTTTCTTGGTGGCATGGCGCCCCATCCCTCCTAGGCGATCGCTGATGGTCTATGCCAGGGGCCGGCCCTGGGTGTTGGTGTTGGTGTTGGTGTCTGGCCAGTAGATTCCCAGGAGGCGTTGGAGGCAGTGGTTCATGAATATCTGTAGTTTATTGATTATGTTGGTGGTAATTTTCCATGTTTTGGAACCGCACAACAGAATGGATTTGACATTTGAGTTAAACATTTTCTGTTTGGTTTTAAGTGTTTATTGCTTTCCAGATGTTATATAGGATGCTGTTCTTGCCTTTCCTATTCTGGGTGTAGCGTATTCAAAACACAGGACCATAGTTGCCAAATTAATCTAAAATTGACCCAGAATCCAAAAGTAAATTAATTTATGCTGCAGATTGTATTGTCGGTTTTGTCAATAGCATAGTTTAAGCTCATTAATTGGATTTCTTTCTGAAATGCACCTTGGCAGTCATTGTTGACTTATAACTTTACGCTTTTATGTGCATGGGCGTGTACAGTCATCTTTTTGGTGAACGATCCAGAATTTTTTTTTTTTCTTCTGATGATTCAACCAGGAGACTTTCATGGCCATCCAATCTGTGGAAGTACTCCAACTGTGAGTCATCTCACATCCACACTGTGGAGAAAATGAAAGAGACGTTTAACTCTGAACCGCCCCAAACAAATAGCTTCCCTTACTTGTCAACTCTAGTGGTGGTACAAGCCAAGGTTACATTATGTACAGTTTCATTGATAAAGGAGAAGAGGCCTGTGGAGTATATCCTGAAATCAGTGGTTCTCAAACATTCTCACACCAAGGACCCCTAAACTGACAGAAATTATACCATGGACCTCCACTTGGTAAGATTCTGTCTGGTCCTCCATCTGATGCTTTTAGATGTTTTATTACAGAAAGTGTATGAAGCCCATGACCAAAATAGTCATACATTCTGTCACTGTGTTACTTGTGGATGATTTATAGTAAAAAAATAATTAACAATTAATAATAATTATTTCCCTTTTTGCAGAAAGGGAAAAGCACTGCCCTAAAGCACACAGGGTTCTAAGTCAAAACTTGTCCTGTATGAATGGGATTCAATCTCTAAGATTATGATGAAAAAAAAGTTTTAGGAGATTGAATTACAACAGCATCAAGGAGGTAAAGGTGTTAAGCCCAGTATCTTCAGTATTTCAACTGAAAACACTGCAGCTTTGTTTGCAGCCATATTGTAAAATGTGTTATGTTTGGACTTGTCCAGCCAAGTGGCTAACAGACGAGAGGTAGCAGCAGCTTTCTTCACTGGCATCAGGCCATCTTGTTGAGAGTTCTTTAGTTGGCAGAAAGTGACCACTAACAGCTCACATTATTTCATGCCAGTGTTTTCAAATGTAGCACATTTTACATTTTGGAATAAATGATCATCTTTTTTTCTTTGGGATGCACCGATTGTGGAATTCTGGGCCGATACCGATGTTCAAAATAACTATTTGACTGATAGCCGATGCCGATGTTTTTAATGTTGTTGTTTATTTTGTTTTTGTTACTTACTGTATTCCACCCTTTTCCCCAGGGAAACAAGGGAAAAAATAACAGTTTTAAAGTAATTCAACATTTCATTACATTATCTTTGAATGAGCACAAATCCAATCATACAACAACTTCTTATATAACCATCTTTCACATGAAAAATCAAAATTGATGCACAACAGATAAAAATCAGCCGCTGCCATCTGTGAATGTCATCTTATTTGCCGATATGCCGATTGCAGTCAACAAGGTGAATATCAGCCGATACAGATGTTCGGTCGATATATCGGTGCATCCCTACTTTTAATGGGTCTTAAAAATGTCCATGTATTGGCTCTCGTCCTCCCAGGTTGGTTCCTTCTTTATGATCAATCTGTGCCTCGTGGTCATCGCCACCCAGTTCTCAGAGACCAAGCAGAGGGAGCACCAGCTGATGCAGGAGCAGCGAGCACGGTGTTCGTCCTCCTCCACCCTGGCCAGTGAACCGGGGGACTGCTATGAGGAACTCTTCCAGCTGGTCTGCCACATCCTCCGCAAGGCCAGGAGACAAACGATTGCCCTTTTCAACACCCTGCGGGGGAAACCTCGTGGCTTCGTTGGAAGAGGTAGAGGAAGAGGAGGAGGAGGAGGAAGAGAGAGGGAGAGGAAGGCCAATGGAAGGGAAGGACGTGCGAGGAGAGCAGTGATGAGGCGCGGTATGTAACTGCAAAATCAGGGTTCCCACACCTTCTTAAACATCAAATCCAAGACCAGACCCAATTCCCACAAATTCAAGGACCCAACATGTCATAATTTGAGACACGGATCAAGGTTCATTACTGTTACAACACTGAGAATTTTGCTAATGAGAACCAGCAGGCTAGAACGTTAAACAATGATGCAACCGTGATCAAACTCCTACATAATTATGTTCCCATACAACTAAACTACCGTCTCAGTTATGTTTAGAGGGAAACATTTTTTCTCTCGGAATATGGACACAGTTTTAAACACATTGTTAATGTTGT
Source organism: Heterobranchus longifilis (assembly GCA_028570985.1). NCBI lineage: Eukaryota > Metazoa > Chordata > Actinopteri > Siluriformes > Clariidae > Heterobranchus > Heterobranchus longifilis. The sequence continues at coordinate 23,517 of JAOVVB010024172.1, read as the reverse complement.
GAATTGATAAAACAGTACTTGATTAGGTTCAGGAAAATATCAAGATTTGAGATGTTTGTTACATAACAAACAAACAAAATATATGATGATTAAATAAAAGTCTGTGTTTTTGGGACCCATCCACGCACCCAGATCTCCTCCCTACAGGGACTTCCACTAACTTCGATTAGAAACGTTTTTGTAATACATGAAAAACAAATTCTTTCAAGTTCTTTCTCCTCGAAACATGATTGAGAATGCAGTTTTGTTGTATGGGAACCTCATTTTAGGAGACCAGGCTGCTGCAAGAGACACATGCAGACAGCGGAACAAAGACTATTTACTCACGTTAAGTAAAACAATATATGTCAAAATAACTTCACATTCTACTCTTGCACAAAATATATAAATTCAAGCACTTTCAATGACCCATGTCTATTTTCAAAAGCTGATTTTTTTCCTCCTCAAATTCACAAACCTTCACAGATTTTAAGGACCTGCGGAAACCCTGAAAAATATCCAATAATATTAAGATGCATGACCCTTTAACACCTTCCATTTGCAACATTTCAGGACCACCCTGTCCCCACCATAATAAATCTGACCACGCCTCACCCATGGCCCTCACCGCCACCTCCGCCACCGACGGCTGCCCGCAGTGTGCCGCAGCCCTGTCGCTCGCTGACGGGGTGGGACCAGCTCGCAGCGCGGTAAACGATGAAGCAGAGGAGGGAGCTGTGGAGGAATCGGACAGGGAGGGGGTACATTCTGGTAGTAAGGAGAAGGACAAGAAAGGCCAGGAGGGTGCAGGGAGCCATGGGCGCTGTAGTCCTAAGAAGGGATGCAAGGAGCTGTGGCACGACATTACGATGAAGCTGTGGGGAATCGTGGAGAGCAAGTACTTCAACCGAGGCATCATGATCGCCATCCTGATCAACACCATCAGCATGGGCATCGAGCACCACGAGCAGGTACAGACCGCTGCGGCTCTCCTCTGTGTTGCATAACTTTATTTACGTTTGAAATGCTTCTCTTTGTCTTCATGTTACACTTTAGTTTCCCCCCTATTTCATTTATTCTCTTTCATTTTAGTATCTGTCATTCTCTCCTCTCTCTCAATATGTCTCAAATTGCCATATCTATTTCCACTGTGCTGGAGAATGGTCTAGCTGCACTGCTTATCTTTCTGCTTTGGGGGGAAAAAAACATTCTGGCTTGTTTTGTATTTCTTTAAACCAATCACAATCATCTTGGGCAGCACTAAGCACCGCATGCAGCGACGGTGCCCTTGCAAAATAGATAGCGGAGGGGTAGGAGAATGCCACATGAGAGACGCCCCCCAATGGTGGGCTTATACCCACAATGCACATCCGGTAAGCCAGGGAAAATGTTTACCATCAATTAAGTGTGGGATTTTATCTTTTCATGTCAATAATAAAAATGATAGAATATTAACACATTTTTTGTAAATATTTTACAAGCTGGGATGTGATCGGCTGGTTTATAGCCATGAAACATTCCATTTGCATGGACATCAGTCTTGTGATTTTATTCTATCACCAACTCTACAGGCTGCTAAGTGGAAAAATAATGAGAACCCAATTAGAAACATTCTTAGCTTCCCAAGACTTTACAACTTTTAGTTGAAAGACAAAATTCTAACAATGCTCGCAGGGAGCTTCCATCCATTAGTGATAATGTTGGAGTGAATGTTGTAGTTGTTGTCTTATTATTTATCTAACTTTGTGTGTGTGTGTGTATGTGCGTGTGTATGTGCGTGTGTATGTGTGTATGTGCATGTGTGTGTGTGTGTGTTCTTACCAACCTGTCCAACAGAGGATGTCATTATTACACACTCACCAACACGGGACCACCAGACCAACAGGAGACATTTTGGAGGTCCCCTGTTGGTCATTCTTTAAATATTGTGTGTGTGTGTGTATTTAGTTATTGCTACCCAATTAGCATGTACTAGCAAGTTACTAGCAAAAACATGATTTGCCTGTTGCTTTGTATTTCGTAGATGCATGAGCTACCCTCTCTGTCTGCCTACAGCTATTTAAGAGTGAACCGACAACCATGTTGCTTGCAGTGTGAATCCAAAGTCGCTTTTAGTGTCTCTCACTGTCACTCAATGTCCACACTCCTCCGCAATGTAAACCTCTCTATATTCTCTCTCCTGCACATCCATCTGTCTTTCTTACATGTGTTTTCCCCTTCTGCCTTTATAAAGCTTGCATAATGTGATTCCCCAGCCAACAGGATAGACACATCTGCACTCAGGTTAGGCAGCAGGATGTAGGTAGGGGCACTAGAACATTATCTCACCTTCGGTTCAGATCACACTCCTCAAAATCTCCAAGCAATAAAAAAAAAAGTGATGCCTCATGCTTTCTTTCAACTTTTGCTTATTTTTTTCCCTGTTTCCTGTCTCTTTCTGTCGCTCTGCTTTGTGCAGTCTTTGTCTTTCTATCAATATTTCTCGCTCTCGCTATACCATCGCCCACTTACGCCTGCCACCGCCGCAGTGGTGGGTCGTCTCTCATCTCAGGGGCGGCTAAAAATAGAGAGAGGCAGAATGAGAGAGGCAGAGGGAGACTTTGCTACTTTAATGGGGGAGGAAATAGCAAGCTGGAATGTCTGTGGTTCCACTGCCTGTTTAGCAAACTGGAGTCATGCCTCCCTTTGTTTGAACAGTGTCATCAGAGGCTTAATCTGTCTTATCTCTCTGATCCTCATCTTGTAGAGAGGTGCTTCCACCTGTCCTGCTACACCTGTGATCTATGGTTCTTTTGGTGTGGGAACAGATATCCAGTGTGGGGAAATGCCAACCAAATGCTTTTTTTCTCTCTCTCTGGGTTGCGGTAGGTTTGATTTAGGCCACCTGCCACTTTGGCAGGCAACCAGACATAATTTGAAGAGTGTATTTTATTTCAAAACAAACCAGTTTGTTGGTGAAAGAGTGTTAGAACATCAAATCTACCCCCCCCACACACACACACACACACACACACACACACACACACACACATGCACACGCACACACACACACACACACACCCTCCTTCTGAACAACTAGCACTTTAGACCCCAACTGCAATACTGGACTGCTGCTGCCAATACAATAACTGTCTATATTATGGAATTTTATTTTATATATTGTATGCACAGTGTTTGGACAGTATATATTACTATTTCTATTGTTTATCTATATTAATATTCTTACATATATTTCCTCTTTTTTTATATATTTATACAATTCAGTGGAGTGGTTTGCTGCCAAACTGAATTTTGTTGCAATGTCATCTTAACCCTCTTTTGTTTTGGGATGTCCCCAAGACACATTTTGTACTTATTAAACTACATGATAAGATTGCATGTTTAATATTCAATATAAAATACTAACAAGACCATGTTTAGACTGTTGTCTAAAACACAAAACACAAGAGCACTGCCCCCACTGCTAGTTTTACATGCTCTAACATAAGCTGCAATTAGCATATTGTGCTAAGTAGCATACTACTTATGGTAGCAACCAAGCATGTAATTGATCAACAACATTAGATTGTTAGCCATCAAGTGCATATTTAAAACACGTTTACAAGATTCCTGTTTAGAAATGTTTGAGCTGGGAATATTAACAAGTCAGCCAGAGAGAGCATTTTTAATCAACTCATGGGGCTAACGTTAACTTAATTACCTTGCTGCTCTACTGGGTGAGCTACCAGGGCACCCCATTAAAAGTTCTTTCAAAGAATTAAGATAAAGTCTTAGTTTACAGTAGATAATTTCCGTCAGTGCCAAGTGCAATTTGAATTGCTCTTGACATCACAAACAGGATCATAATTCTTGGGATGCAGTTGTCAGACCACTCAGTCATTGTCTCAGAGGGGACATTAGATGCTACAATGCTGAAAATGCAAGGCTATAGCCTCCATTGAACAGGATGGATTGCTCGAGCTAGAAGACACTTCAGAGAATTTAACAGCTGTCTGGAATTAATAATGCAGCAGCGTGTTGGGCACTTTGGAGATTTCACAGGGATTGATCGACATTAAAAAAGAAACACAGCAGAATGATTGTCTTTCTCTGCCAAAATGTCAAGATTAAAAATGAAGGAAATTACCAGATTGATGTTGCGGGAGCAGTCATAGCCACAGTCAAAATATTCAATAACACCCACATACCTTAGTTTCAGATTTTTTGGGGGATGGCTGTCACATGCAAATTAAAATCACAGCAGAAACCAAACATATTTGGTAATCAAAAGCGAAAGTAGGTCAGGGAATTAAAAAATAAAATCATAATTGTGTTTTGGAGGACAATGAATCAATCCACAGAAAACAGTTGGATGTCTTAGACTAGAAAATGAGAACTGAGCTACAGAAACCCAGCATCTAAAATGTATGTTGTGAATAAATGCAACCTACCTGAGGATTATTGAAGAATCAATAGCCCACGGGACAAGCCTTAATAAAGTGGCTGTTGAAACATAAAAAGTCTCTTATTAAATAGATTTTTTTTCACTCTCTACAGGAAACAAATAAGTGTTTGTCAGGTTTTTTTTTTTATAATTTCCATTATCACATTACTGATATTTATGCATAATACCGCAGCAGTGGCTTTGGGTTGTTAACTATCACCGGAATGAGACAGGTGAAAAGGTGTTGCACTAACAGGGGTCAGACCCGCTGTGCATCAGGTGCTAAAAGCATTAATGTAGTGAAAAGGCTGACCTTGTTGCAAAAAGTTATAAAATTCTCCACATATGGGATCATCACAGGAATTTCATATTACTAAACAACAAAATTGGTTTGACATTAACTTCCAAAATTACTCTTATCAACTTTACAACTTGTGAGTGTTTTCTGATCTGCCAAGTCAATGGTTAAGTTTAAAGGCAACTAAAACTACTTGGTTAAGTTTAGGGACAGATCACAGTCGTGGTTTAAAGGAATCTGCTGTAAATTAACTGTTGATAGGATGCCGATGCCAGCAGCATGCTCTGGTTTCAAAGTCGGACACTCTGTACAGTACACCGTGTCGCAGAACATCATGTTATTTGACGAGCATCAAATAATGCCCCTAGCACACAGCAGACTGGTCATATACACAGAGGACGTAGTCAGGGTTTGATTAAAGTGCTTATTTTCTGGAGATTGTCAAGTTTATAGAAAACAATGGGTGCGGATGTTCAGATGTGCATTACGTACGGCCAGTTTGTGTTGCCCTTAAGAAGGTTTGCAAAAACAATTAGTTGATTGAGTGATATGTCAGAATTTGACAGAAAATTACTGAGAGTCATTGTGCCCACAACTCAAAAAGAATTAACACATATTACAACCAATGTTGTTTTTGTGGTGAATTTGTCAGTCTAAAGTAAGATTTTCACATCTGTAATGCTGGCAGAGTAGCAGGCTAGAACATATTCACTTAACCTAACCTAAAAATCTCAGTGAAGTTTGATACTTATCAGATCAGAGCAGCACAAGTGACCCCCTGCTTATGCTTTTGTACAGTTGCTGATTAATGCATGTTTGCAAATGTGCTGTTAAATACAGTACAAGCTGCTTGGTAAGCAGACTTACCTTTCTGCATCTGCATCTTAAAACCCAGGCCAATGCTAATTTTATGTCAGCCAAATTATTCTTGATAGATTTTTAAGGGTTATCGATGTATGGTAAAGAGTTCGTCACCCATGTGTATACAGCAAGCGACAACCTCCGAGGCTGAAAAATGAAGCCAACACAGAAGTGCCAAAAACTGCAGTTCCTCGAATGGCCACTTGAGGCTGGCTCCAAAAGCAAATCAATCCCCATAGTGGCCCATGTTAAAATGCCCAACTTTGCAGCAGAAATAAACATGTTTACAGCCTTGTACAAAATAAAATGCTTTTGATCTCTTTATCATGACAACTGTACAGGGGGTGAATCTATATATTCTCATCTGTTTAAATTATATTAAGGCTTAAAGTTATGCATAATTAAGGGTGTGGCCACATTGAGTGACAGGTCGGTGCCGTCACAGGTCTGCTAGCTGTCTCGCTCCCCAGTTTCACCCTCGATCCAAATATGGTCACGTCTGGCTCCAAAAAAACAAGATGGCAACGGCCAAAATGCCAAACTCTGGGCTTCAAAAGGGTAGTTCACAAACCAATGGGTGACGTCACAGTGGCTACGTCCACTTCTTTTATACAGTCTATGGTATAGAGGCAGTTTTTCAGGGCAACATTGTTTTTCTCGATGCTGGAACCATACACACAGTAGTTTGTATTCACTAATATTGTCCTTTTAGAATTTAGCATTAGCTTTATTTTAGGTTTTGTTTCACATCAATTTTTTAGTTCACTTTACAAGAACAAACTGTTCACTTTCCTAAAACAACTGTCCTTAGTGTGAGGTCAAATCCCCGCTCTTGTTATTTTATTCCATACATCAGCCGACCGGAAAATACACAGGTCTTTAGATCTGTTCCCAGGTCTGCAGTAACGAGACTGCAGTTATGGATCTCCAGAGGCTGCTGGCGCTGTTTGGCTGGTCTGCAAACTGCGGTCAGCCATCACATCGTTACCAAGAGTGGTGGGCATGCATCATTAGCCTGCTTTTTCACACTGCTAAACACTCATTAATACTGACACACACACACACACACATACATGCAGCAGTACAAACAGACGCACTCATGCACACAGATAGACATGTAAATGCAAAACACACAGTGCTCATTGATTCTGGGGCAGCAAAATGTCAGAAATGTCATTGCCAAAGTTACAGAGAAGCTCTGTGGAATATGTGACGTGCTGGAAATCATGATTGTGCCAAATTTAGCCCTTTGGTGTGCGTGCGTGCGTGTGTGTGTGCATGTGTGTGTTCTTCCTTATATTGAGCAAACAGAAACAGGAAGACAGAAACAGAGAGGGACTCAAACAGTGTCAGAGACTGCTGCAAAGACAGACATTGATGTACATTAACAACTTGAGACTGACAGAAAGTAAAATAAAGTGAAATATATTGTAACGGCTTATGGTGGAAGGCCAAAAATAAATATGACAACTGTTCCTGCCAGTGTTCAGGTGTTAACAAGACTGAGTGGACTGGCATTGTGTCCAAATGCTAATTTTATCACTCTCACAAACAATTACATTTTAACTTCCCAGACCATTGTTGGGATAAAAAATGTAGTCTTTCAGGGTGTCTCTATAAGGAGTAAAATGTTGGACCTTATAAATGGTAGCATCTGCAACATCCATAATTGATGACAAAATGTTTTCTGTTGTGTTAGCCTGCTACCTGCTGTTTGTTTGTACAGTAGGGTTGTGGACACGCAGAGCATTAATGTACCATTTACTGCTTGTCAGTGTATTTCTCAGTAATCCTCTGAAAATACAGCTAACCAGTACACTTTCCTATTAGGCTACTTTTCACTGGCGTGTGTGTGTGTGTGCGTGTGCATGCGTGCGTGTGTGTGTGAAAGCTTTTGTCCTTCTCCTTGGCCTTTCCACCAATCAATTTGGAGCATTCGATCCATGTTGAGTAAAATGGCTGGTAACTAGACAAAGCAATGAGGAAGCAAAAAAAAGGAACGACCAATAGATAGATGGAGAAAAAGCAAGAACTCTGCCATGTGGAGTCTCCTTTAGCTTTTTCATTTCTTGCTGCATGTGTGCAATGTGTGCGCGCACCTTATTTCCTCTAAGCATTGATTGACTGGGACTGCTTGTAGTTTGTGGATTTATGACCAAAGGAACCATGATGGTCCCACAGATAATGCCCACTTTCACATTTTATTTCCTCTCCTATTACACTGTTAGGCTACTCCTCTGTTCTCTTTCACTGACTTCCTTTCTATTACATTTCTTCTGTCAACTTTCTGCCTTCACTTTCGTCTCTCATTTCTTCTTATACATTGTCCTCATTTTTAGCTATGCTAATGCTTTAAATCATGACATGGTTAGCATTGTAGTTTGGTCTGTTTGTTTGACAGTCAAAATAATGTGACTTTTAATTTAGCACCACCAACAGGTCAAACTTCACTTACATTTTACTTTGTGACAAATTACCTCAAAAATGAATCCCAGTCAGCATGATAACTGTACCAATGTAACCATGCTACTATGCAAAAAACATACTCTATGCAATAACATACTCTATGCATGCCAACATGCTAGTATTAGTGTTAGCATGCAAACATGTTAACATGGCAGTGTTTTGTAAGCTAACATGCTGACAGTATGTTAACATAATGTACTAATTAGCCTGTAAAAAGAATCAGCCAAGAGCTTAATGCAAACATGGATTGCTGGTAACATAGCATGCTGACATTCATGTCATTCATTCAATGTTAGCATGTTAGCATGATAACTAGCATGTTGTTGTGGCATGTTATAATTCAGCTAGAAGCAGAAGAGGCTGCCCACAATTTAGACGGATTAAAGTCATGTGCCAAAAACATAAACAAACGTAACATAGGTCAACATGTCACAGTCATCACAGGACTCTGTTTGCTAAACGGCTGCAGGTATTCTCTGGCCGCAATTTGCTGCTAAAAGTTAAACTATCTCCAACTTTTAGTTTGACCGCACTTCACCATGGAATCAAACAGCTGCAGCTCGGAGCGGCCGCTGCAGCTTATCATAGACATTACATGGCAGCTCGCCACAGGCCACACTTTGTTTGGTGTGTTTTCAGCATTACATCGTAGAGCTGACCCTGACATGCTTTAAATAAAAAATGGTCCTAAATAGCCACTATACAAATTATACATCATTTTAATAAACAATATGACTGTTCACGTGGTGCCAAAGTTTGTATGTTGCCAAACTAGCTGTCAGGATGTCAGTATTTTTTCATCCATCCAACACATTTGTTTTCTGGTGTGTTATGAGCCTTATAGCTACAAGGGTCTGCAATGTGGGTTTATAGGCCTACAGGACTTTTAGTGCATTGTTCTGCTCTAACTTGCTCTCTTCTTTCCCTCCCTTTCCTTCTCTCTCTCATGTCTCCCTATCCTCTTTCTTTTTTCATTTGTTACTATGCTCTGTCAGCCAGAGGAGCTCACTAATGTTCTGGAAATCTGCAACATCGTCTTCACCAGCATGTTCTCCCTGGAGATGATCCTCAAACTCACTGCGTTTGGCTCCTTCAACTACCTGAGAAACCCCTACAACGTCTTTGATGGAGTCATCGTCATCATAAGGTAAGAACACCATAGAGATACCTGAATATACGGTATTTAGGCAAAAAGGGGAGTGGCCTTTGGAGGACAAACACATTATGTTTCTGAAATACTGTCTGATGTAATTCAGGCAGCATACTTTTTTGGTTTGCCAGACTGTTCTAGAAAGAGATCCTGCAGTTCAATTATTCATGTCATGCTTTGTCAAATTGTCATCTGCATTCTACATGATTGAAATGTACCACCTGTATGTATTTGGATGCCAAAGCTTCAGACAGCAGAAAACACGTTTTGTCTTTTGTTGTGTGTGTGTGTGTGTGTGTGTGTGTGTGTGTGTGTGTGTGTGTGTGTGTGTCGGGAGCTTCAGGTGAGTGGCTGTGCCTTTGATCTGCTACCGTTCATCTGGCTGAGCGCCTTTTGTCTGTAATCCCCATTATAACCCCGAGATCAAATACACATCAAAGCAACTAAAACTGAACAAGATCAAATGTGCAGCCCGTCACGTAAGATACATGTTGATTGAACGTATCTACATCTGTCTTCTTATCTCTTGCTCCATTATCAGTTCCCCTCTCTTCTATCTGAATGTCCTCAGCTATTCATACAGAGCTGCTCTGTAAAAGTGCCCCTATTCAATCTTTGCCAATACAGAGCCAATGCTATTTTGATGCTATTTTGAAGTGTTGAGCCTTTGATAGGCACCTCCGTTAGAGGCCAAATTTCTTTAAAGCCCAGATTTTCCATGAGGGAATGGTTCTTTGCTCACGATGAATAACTACCAGAACTCAAAGGAAAGATGCAACTTCTGTGATCCCCCTTCTGCGGTTGTTTTTCAGCAGCAAACAGCAATTAAGAAAGCTATTAAACATTTAAGCAAGAGCTTGATTCATAGTGTCTAAAACTTAAAGGGATAGTTCCGGTCTTTTGAAGTGGGGTTGTATGAGGTTAGGTACTTATCCATAGTGTATTACCTACAGTAGATGGCAGTCCGCACGCCCCCAGTTTGGATAAGCAGTCAGGAGTCCTGACATGGAAGCTAAGTGATGTACTGCTGTAGATGGGGCCACACAGCAGAATATATTTTAGCCACCTAAAAAAAATCAATATCAGTTTAAGTGTACGATATATTTAGAATATTTTCACCGCTGTACCTTGCTGTCAGACTGCCCTGTCTTTCTTCAAAGCCATTAGACTCCTTTTGATAAAAAACAGTAATTTTACCTCACAGAACATGGGTTGCTGGTCTGCCGCTGCCTTGATCGGTTTGTTAGTTCCTAAAACTTTTAAAACACCAAAGTCCCACAAAAACACAAACAAACTAACCATGGTGGCTTTGAAGAGAGCAATATTAGATTTGGTTAGATTGTCCTTTTTTAGGTGGCTAAGATATGTTTTGCTGTGTGGCCCCGTCCACAGCAGCACATTGCTTCTGTGTCGGGACTCCTGTCTGCTTCTCCAATCTGGGGGTGTGCCGACCGCCGTCTACTGTAGGTAGACCATGAATCGTACCTGTACAAGGCAGGATGGATGAACTTCAGCAGAGTTTGACCATGACCATGTCTGCATGCCTAAATGTTGCTGTCACACGATTAGATATTTGAACAGGTGTATCTTATAAAGTGTCTGGTGAGAGTATATGAATCAAGGCAGATTGTAATGTTGTGGAGGTGGGGATGGTGGATGGTGGATGGTGGATGGGCATGTAGCTGACTCATGCAGGAGACTAGAGTTCCTGTCCCACCACAGACATTAAATTAACATTCACCTTTTTATTAATCATAACCATTAATATTTTTTATTATAACCACCTCCATTCCCTTTACCACTACCTTACCCATACTGAAGCCACCTAGAATTTCCCATGCCTCAGTGCTGGGCCCCAGACAGGACCTTGACAGGACCTTGCCTGGTCAGTGGCTGGAATTAAATTAATTTAAATTTAAATGGAATTAAATTAAGTTTTTTGCGAAGGAAGCACCATATCATGGTAACACCCTGCAAATTAATGAATGTGTGTGTTTACAGTGGAATCTAGACACAACCTGTCAGAAAACAGGAGGAGGAGGGGAGAGACTCCCAGCAGCTGGAGGTGAGCTGGGAACAGGCTGTGAGTGGGACATTTTAGATGGCTTCATCTGTAATATACAGGGCGTAAATGTAATTTTGCATGTAAACAGTGAACTTTTCACCATCATTTGAAAAGCAAATGGTGATGTCACGGTAAGTAAGCAAACTTGAAATAAAGAATAACAATGTTGCAATAATCTATTGATTTGATCCTCAGAGCAAAGTTGCATGAACCCCTCCTTAGAGGGACAGAGGTCAGGGTCCGCCACAGCAGCCCTGACATGGATCCAGTGCCTTGCTTTTGGGAACGTCAGCAAGGGGAGTAAAAATCAAACCTTCGGGTTCAGGGCCTGCTGTGTGGAGTATAATCATTTGTAGGGCTGTCCTTGACTAAATCCTTAGTCGACTAACACTCATGAGATTTTGTCGACTAATCGATTAGTTGATTTAATCTGTAAAACTGAGCTGTTTCACAAAGAATCATGTAAAAGCAGCACTTTAAATCTTGTGTTTACCAGAAATATGCTCATAAGTTTCTTGGAAATAAGTCATTCAGCATGAAAAAAGCATAAAAAAACGATTAATCGACTAAAGACATCTTAATCGACTAAGACCAAAACGATCGATTAATCGACTAAGAGGGGACAGCCCTAATCATTTGCATCCATCATAACACAATCGTATTCATCACGGATCTAGAAAAACAAAATAAATAGGCCTGAATAAAACAGCTAATGCTTTTAAATGTCAGATCTCAACACAGAGGAAGTCTAGCTGTTTACATATCGAAACATGCAAAAGGTGAACTATCTCCTGCAAAAGCGTTCTTTGTCGTGTCACGTGATTGATTCAGCTGATTGAATGAATGATTACAGGAGGCTACACTTTGTAGAGTTTCACCATAAAACAGCCACTGACGACAACAGCAACAATAACACCTGAACATAAAACAAATGCAAAGCCTACCTTATTCATTCCATTGCCCATGGTGACTCTGAGCCAGCCTGCGACGAGCTAACACTTTAATATCTGCTGCTACGATATGTGGACTTTGAATCCAAAACGTGAGGCAGGACGGATTTACTTTAAAGTCAGGCAACAGCGGGGACAACCTTCACTTGAGCCGCTGTGTTTGTCTTCGATTCAACAACATTATTAAGTTCCACTACCGTGCCGAAAACAGTAATGTTATTAATTCAGCCTTAACCTCGTCTCAGCTCCAACAATAGTTCCGTCATGCTGCATCGTCTTCCGGATTGTTTTGACGTGAAACAACTGCAGCTGCGGGTTCATCCGGTAAGTGACATCACAGCATGTTGCCATGCTCAGCTGCGTGTCTTCCCTTCTCCCACATACATGCTCACAATACACACAGACCATACACACATATAGTCTGGGATTTAGACATCTGCAGATTATGAGGAAACCATAAATCCTATAGCCTATATGACGTAAGGTTTATCTATTTTTGCAACACCCACTTGGATTATGAAGAAGAAATTTAAGATTAATATTGAAATAAATGTGTTTGATGTAATGCTATATTTTGGCCAAGATAAGATTGGAAATAGCATGCTGTATAATATTATACAATGTATAATGTATTATTTGGAAAATATCATATTCATAAGAAAAAAATGGTCAGGAACCAACCCTTTCCTGCAGTTTATTAATGAATTCAAACAATATTTCGCCACCATTTCTAATCTTAAAAACAAAAAAACCTACTAAGACCCTTAAATTATTATTAATAATAATAATTAAATTTTTATTTGATCAAGATATAACAAACTCTAGCATTATAAAATGTAAATGTTATTTATCTTTTTTTTTTTCATGATCTTGTTTTTTTTTTAAATTATTTCTGTTTTGTATTGCTTGTTGTGTTTGTACTTCTGTATATGAACTTGTGTACAATAAAGAAAGTGAAAAAAAAAAAAAAAAAAAAAAAACTTGGATTATGAAGATGACGTAGTTCATCCATAAATGGGCAAAACCGGAATCCTTATAATCACTATGCACCCATTAAAATAGATAGGCCTATTATAATTATATTTCTATGTATCCACTCCATATACTTTTGGTTTTGAATGCATGTACTGTTGACTAACATGACAATTACAATTTGTCACTGACAAAGAAACATTTCAATTCAAACATTCATCAGCACCACAATAACAGGAAATGTCAATAACAGGAAATTATGCTGTTAACTACAGCTCTTTGCATGCATTTATTTTCCTGCATTAGGCTAATACACATTTAAATCAATCAACAAAACATGTTGTGATCATAGGCTGTATAATAAAGATGGTTATGATGAAATTGTTTGCTTCCCATAATGTTAGTTTACCTGGAAAAAAAACATAGAAATGCTATATCTTTCTTGAGAATTTTTCTTCTTTTTCTTATAGCATCGTTTTAGCACATAAGGCCTAAAAGTAGCTTCAATAAAACTATATATTAAACGTTTAACCCAAAAATGTATTCAGGAGTACCTTTTAGGTAAGACAATCAACCTGAAACTACAGTGAGGACATGTATATACCTGTTGGAAATTACACCCATGGGCAAATATTTTCTTAATAAACACTGTTCGCCATCTATGTAAAGGTTATATAAAAAAAAATGTTCACAGAGTAACCCATAAGATGCTGATGCAGCTAAGGTTTTTTCAATTTCACTAACCAGAATAAGTAACATTTAGTTTGAACTTCTTTTTAAATAGATTTTGAGCTAAATGAGCTTTAAACTAGTGTATGGAAAAGATTACATTAATAAAAATATAATTACTAAAAAAAAATCGATGGAAAACCACTAAACCAATTTTAGATTAAAATCACCTAATTAAATGAGTTGACATTTGTCCTTCCCTCCATTGTTAGTATGAAACAGTCATTTCATGTAAAGTCATTATTTAGGAGTCACACAGTCAGGAATTAACACAGTTAAAGTTGTATCAGTTTAACCATTTTTATTCTTACTTTTATAATACACGATGACCTTAAGAGGAAGAGGTCTTCCAAAATGCACAGACTGAGGTAATGTGGACAATTGATAAATACAGAAATATAGGTCTTCTTGTATCTTTGAGTTGGTCTGACTTTTATCTTCAAGTATGTGTTATGGTCCTCTGGGTCCTTTACTTTTTCCACTGTTTGTTTTCGTAGTCCCACTTGGCTGAGAAGCCCTCCACTGGGTTGATTCTCATATCCAACATCCTCTGCAGCTCCTTCTCTTTGTACTCTGCATCAAATGTGTGTGGGACGGGTCCATACACTGCAAAGAGACAATATGAGTCAAGTAATGTGCTTAATTAGACTGCAAACAACTCAGGAAAATAAAGATAATTGCATTCCTCTCTCTTTGAATACTATGTTAAATCTTGAACAGATTTGCAGACACACCATTGCCAATCTTACTATTACACTTTTTGGCACATACCATATTTTCTTTGCCAGAGCACAACCAGGCCAGTCATGCCGAATAAGAAAAACATCCCTCCAATCACAGACTTCCACTCTACCGATCCCTGGGTCATCTCAGCAAAGCTCTGTTTGAAGCTGATGCGATACACTGATCGTTGGAAACAAAAAAATCTTGATGATTACAATGGGAATAGATGAAAAATGAATTTACCATTACACCACTACATTAACGCAATATTTGCTGTAACAAAATCAGTTTGACCAATAGTTATGAACATTAGAGCATCTCAAACAAGCAGAATGCAGTGCAGTTAAAAATCCTACATGCAATCTTCTCTTCATCAGAGAGTGCAGCCCAGGAGCCCTTCTCCTTCTCCTTTAGGGACGCCTGCTCTGGACTCAGGTTCTGCACATAGCAGATATCCGGGAGGGGATTCTCTCGCCTGTCAAAGTAGGCAGGGAGAGTGTAGTCCTCTACCTTAGCAACACCTGCAGGGGATGACAAAGAATGCCTCATTAAATAAGTTGCACTCACACAGAATGTCTCCATCCATGCCAACTTTCTCTGCAATGTCATGTGTATTCCAAGACTAGTGTTTTGTTTCACTTTTTTTAAGACTATGCTGTTAAACACTGAAATAGAAAGCACTGTGTTGACTGTTGTGAGCATTGCACTGCTGTGTTCTTTGTCATTTGAATCTTGCACCATGTCACCTGCAAAAATCCTCAGCTTCTGAATTAAGCTGGTCTTTTTGCCTAACTCTGAATTTTGTCAAAATATTGTGAAATATTTTGAATATTTGCTGAAATGTAGATGTTTTGTTGCACATAATAAGGTGTGCAAACCCCCTCTCTGGTTAAATGACTCTGTAAGCTAAAACCACAGCAGAAGTTAGTTATGAAAGGCTTCATTATTTAATGAAGATGTGGCTGAGGATGTGTGAACCCAATGATGATTACTTCCTGTTTTGACCTAGCACTTAAAATTCACACAACATTCAGTATGTCACTTCGTATTTCCGCATATTTTAAAATGTACATGCGATCACTGAATAGATGTATAAACACTCTTAGTAATTCATTATAAAATGAAGTGTGACTTCCTGGAGTCTATTTTCTGTAATATTTGAATGAGTGCCAGACCAGCTGAGTACTTGTACCTGCAGTAGATGGTAGAAGAAACTATGCCGATACAACCACTTTAATCAGCTGTGCATTGGCACAATCAGATGCTCAAGCAAAGTGCCAGATGTACAGAGCTAAGTCAGGTAGTGGTGAGATAGGAGGAGAGATAAAGCGGGTCCTTTACACCAACCAGACTCACATTATATGATGGAAATCGGCTGTTTGGACTTTAGTGGGGGGGAAAAAAAGCATATTTATACAAACAACTTTACATGTAAAAGTTTTTTAAAAGAAAACGCTGATTATGTGAGGTACAAACTCAATCTATTGTTATCCCCCCAGCCAAAAATAGAAAATTATCCGTCAGTTCAAGTCACGCTTACCATGTCCTCCACGTACACAGATAGATGTCGAAATGGCACGTTTGCCAACAAGGCGAAGGGCTCTGGTGGCCAGCATTCTGTGGAAAGATATTAGCAAATGTACATTTATTGTCTTGCACTTTTTTGCTTCATCTCTTTTATGGTTTGAGTCTATACTTTTTGTCTTACTATATGCTTGTCAGTCAATTGTGAAGCACTTTGAACTGCATGGACTTTTACTTGTTATAAAAATACAGTTTTATTGATTGATATATTCAAACACATCTGCATGATTACACAGCTTCCTTACATTTCGTTTCTTTCAACAGACATTTTCTAATGATACCATGGAAAATTATCCTGTTTCTTCAGGGGACCACTATATTAATAATTAACTTGTGTTAATTATGCGCATAGCAGGTGTTGGATTCTTTTAAAAAACACATTTTTGGTGGCTATAATGGAATACGATTTCCAGCATCTGACAGTTGTTTTAAATGTTTGCATTCAAACTAAGTCACGTAGCTTGCATACACATTCACGAACTATGCATGGGGGTTAAATTACGTTATTGTTGAGATTGTGCGTCCAAACCAAAAGGTCTAACGTTACCGTTAGCTACTCCGGAAAGCTAAGCTAATGTTAGCGTTAGCTACGAACACAAGGTCATAACGTTAGCGACCGGGAAAAAATAATCACAGAAATATCTGTTTCTTTGAGACAATACTGTAAAATTTAACTCTACTCCATGTACCGAGAGTGCATATATATGAACCCATGGAAGGATACTGTAACATTTAACTAACGTTACTGTCTGCGCAACACTTCGCAAATCTGAAGCTAGAAGCTAACGACAGCTAGCCGGTAAGTTAGCACGTCCTATCTCCTGTCCGCTCTGACAAAGTCACTTGTACACAATTGATTCTTTCGGTTAAAATTGCCAATTTATCTCGGGCCATTACTTGCACTTTTAATACATACAATGTCGCAGTGTGTGTAAGTGATAAAGTGTGATGCATTTCTATATGGTTAGAAGGATGCTAACAAAAAAAATAAGACCTACTCCTGTGTCTTCCTTGCTCCTGTCCGCCGATGATCTAAAGGGAAGTCGCTCTGATCTGGTCTGGTGACCGGAAAAACGTAAGCTACGTTACAAGGACGCAAGCACGGATGACGATCTCGTTTTACGATATTTCCATTCTGTTTTACGGCACCACCGGTGCTGCAGAAACGAGTGGAAGCTGGAAGGTGGAAGTAAGATTAGCTCATATGGCTAGATTTCTTAACACTGAGTAATTACTCTAGCATAAAAAAGCCTATTGTGATTATTGCTAATTGTAAAGCTTACATGTACGTGTTAGAAGGCATAGCGTCAACCATATATTCTGGCAGTAAGGTGACTGCTGAGGTGGATATCTACTTTTCTCTGGGCATTATATGCAACGTTAGCTAACGGTAGCAGTCATCGTGTAGCCACTCAACTTCTCTTCCAGGGTCTGTCTTTTTTTGTACCGATTCTGCCGATTTTCTTATAAACATGCCTATTCAGCTGACAAGTCAGGCTTACTGTAAAATGGTGTTACATGCTGCCAAGTATCCTCACTGCGCCGTGAATGGATTGCTGGTGGCAGAAAAAACGAAGGAGAAAAAGAAAGACAGCCATGGAGAACCAATCTTGTGTGTGGACTGTGTGCCGCTGTTTCACGGTACTCTTGCCCTGGCACCAATGCTAGAAGTAGCTTTAACACTGGTAAGTAGCCTTCAAGTAAAATGTGCACTCAGTTGCAAGTTTATTGGGTGCACCCAGCTGAAACTAATGCAGTCCTGCAAAACAAAAGTTTTTGTTTAAACTGTTTATAGGGGTTGTCATTCAACTTCATGTTCATTTGTAATTGGTAGGCTGTAGTTTATGGTGCTGTTGAATTGCACTGCCTTACACTAACAGGTGTTCTTAATATTGACTAATTAGAATCACCTCTCAGGTTAATGAAATAGCACCACAAACTACAGCTTTCAAAATGACAATAACATTGAATCAACAGCTCTCTAAGGCAGTTTAAACAAAAACTGAACATTATAAACAAATTATTTATTGCAGGGCTGTTTTAGATTGCATTTGTTTTAGCTATGTGTCCCCAATAAAGTGGACATTTTCATGAATTTAGTCTGACCTCTGCTGTCCTCCTGTCCTTTCATGTTGGCTCCACGATTCCTGCTCCACGATCTCAGATCGATACTTGGTGTAAAGAAAATAATTACGTCATTGCTGGATATTATCAAGCCAATGAACGCACAAAGGATTCAAGGTACAAACAACAAAATGGACACCAGCACCCTGTTGTTTCAGGAAAACCAGTTATAAACCATGCCTCTGGACTCTGATGCACTACATTCTTGGTCCTCTCTCTTGCAGACCCAACCAAGTTGCAGAAAAAGTGGCTGCCAGGATTTCTGAGAACTTCAGTGAAGCAGCAATTGTTATGGTAATAGTAAATTATTTAGGCCGATGTTAATTGACTGTACTGGTATGTTTTTTTTGTGTGTGTTTTTTTAACTGTATCACTGTCCAATGATAGTTTTAGTTGAATGAAAAGCAACAATATTTTCACTGTTTCTGCAAAATGATATGTTAATAATGTATAGACAAAATTAACACAAGTGGCTGCCTGGAAGTGTTTGAAACACAATACATCTAAAATGCTATAATATAAAAAAAAAAATTAAAAAAAAGGTTAGCAGCACTGTAAAGTATACAGAATTAGTAGTGATTTCCCCAAAACGTGTGAGACACTGGCCTGGTCTGGTAAAGCTATACATAACTGGTCTGTATGCCACTAAATCCCTTGTAAATTTCTCTAATTTTCTATTCTTTTTTCCCTCAGGTGGACAACAGTAGATTAACAATGAGCTGTTTTGAGCCCATTGTGCTTATCTATGACCATCATGAAAACAAGTGGAAAAGCAGAGAAGTAACTTCGTAAGTGTCTCTGTGTTTAGATCTATTTCACTGAAGACTGTTCTGTATGTGTAACCTCAACCACAGCTTCTGACATACAAGTTCCCTGTGTTTATATATACACACACACACACACACACACACACATACATATACAGTTGGTCTAATTCAATTCAATAACACAAGTTTACACAACATAGGAAAAAAAAACTTGTACACACTATGACACTGTATAAAAACATAATGCAAAAATAGCTGTGTCTATTATATATACTCGCTTATATCTCAGCATTTCATTCATTTCTGTTAAGAAAACTAGGCCTAAATGAAATTGTTATGTTTTGGATTATTGTTATTGTAATATTGTTAAGTTTGGATATTATTTAAGATATAAACTTTAAAAAAAAAAAAAACTCACATAATACAGAAAATTGTACAAAAAGTTCCTAAATATAAGAGGAAAACTCATCTCTGATGATTCACAGGAAATAATCTGCTCAAAATGCATCCAAATCTGTGTAAAATGTTATTGTTCTGTAATGTTATTGTTATGCACTGAATATAATATGCAATACCCATAAAATGTCACTTAGTCAGGGGTCGTCAGTTTACTCAATGATAGAAAAGGGGTCATCTAAGGAAAAAGGTTGGGAAACGCTGGTCTAGATATGTTTTAGATGTTAATTACCAAACTGGTGTTTTTATCTGTCTTCCAGCGACTGCTTTGATGACTGGAGCGAAGCACAGAAGATCACATCTGCTCTGCTGGAGGGCAGGTCCTACGAGAACTTGATTGACTTTGACAATCACTTGGATGATCTGAGGAACGACTGGACCAACCCCGTGATCAACAAGTCCGTCCTGGATCTGTGCTAAGAGAGAGTCGGTCCGGAGTACCCTGGACATGCAAACACATATTGCTCCCGTTTCAGCATGCATGATGCTACTTATCGTGTAGCACAGGAGTACGAAAAATGCTGAACGAGCGGTCTTTGTTCCATCAAAAGCCCCTCGTGCTGAGGGGAACTTGCGGAGCACTGACCGGTTAGGCCAAAATCTCTCAAGGGCAAGCACCATATGTGCACTGTTGGCATGTGTCCACATTTACAAGGTGATACTGAGGTGATGAAGGCAATTATGTTTTTGACTGCAACTTTAATGTGTTTTTCCCTGCAATGGTTTGTGTTTATTCATAGTTGTGTGCATAAAGTTAAATTCTAGAGTATTTTTTTTCCTCTTAAATTTTACGGCCAGTAGCCATACAGAAATCAAGTCCTAAATTATTAAAAAAAATTAAGGAGATGATTGTACTACTGAGATATAATATAGATACATGTTCCTTATTAAATGTCTAGTTTGTTTTAAGCCCTGAAACTAAATTCACACATAGAACTGTAGTGTGAAGAGCAGTTTAATTCAAAACACTTATATAAATAAAAAAATGTATATAGATGACAGAACCGGAGATGAGAATATTAAAAAAAAAAGTCTTATCTAAGTGTATGTCACATGCCAACTCAAGTCCTTCTGTAGATGCACCAGCAATAACAATGGGATGATTGACTCAAGAGCTTTCACTTTTAAATGATTAATGCTTACACAAACATTTCTATGATGCATGTCTCTTGTTATTGTCCCTGGTGCGCTTCAGAATGTCGTGCTGGATGATACACGTGTTGGCGTGTTGGCGTGTTTGGCTTTTGATTGTTGCTCTGGAAGATTCGTTGAGAAATACAATACACTGAATCAGATCACAGGAGTGTGTGGGTTTTGTTGGGTATCTGTTGTAAGAATTAGGTAATAGTCTTTCTTTATACTTAATTGACCACTCTAAATCCTACTATTTAATAAGTCATGTTAAAACATTTAAATACTTAATGTGAGGATACAGAGCTACCTTTGTATTTGAGATTAGAGTTAATCAGTAAGAGCTTATTATTACTTAAATAATTGTGTGGATGTCACATTTTTTTACAGACATTTTATGAACTGAATGTACAATGAAACCAACTTTTGAAATCAAGTCTTTGTCAGAGTCATGTCATTTAGTAAATTCATTTTCTGGGTGTTTTATACAACTGCCTTGGCAGTTGTGAAAATGTTGATAAATGCTTAAAAATGCAAAGGTTGTATTAATGGCTTCACTGCCGTATCAGTAACGTGTCAGGGACCAGGGTCATATGTTGTCTGCTCAGAACAGGTAGAATGGGGAATAATATGATTTTTTTTTTAAATGTCAATTTGCATTAAAATAAAACCATGTTCTAACACTGAAGTAGAAATTCAGAAAAAAAGAATGGCAATAGATAGATAATTAGAGTACTTTAGTAATCCCAGTGGGAAATTGCATTACCTTAAAAATGCCAGATAATCAAAGAATATAACAAAGGAGGTTTGAATTTGAATCCATGGTTGGAGTGTTAAAACTAAATTGGATCAAAGACTATGTAACATCCTGAATCTACATGGTTTCACACCCACAGAAATATATTCAAAAAAGTGTTTGAATTTTTGCTAAGATGTGGTTTTGAAAAAGTCAAGAGTAGCCGACTAACCGCACACTCATTTCTCCCTGCATCGGGTTTCTTTATTCACCGAGGTTTCAGCTCACGGCCTTCACAATGGGTTTTTGACATTCCAAAACTGACTATTGATATTATACATTGTTGTAAATTGTTAAAGAGGGTCATCACTTCAACAGAGTTCAATACAATATCTACACAGTAGAAGATGCCATTTTGAGGCTCCAATAGTAAACCACTGTGTCAAAGTTGTTCATCATACTCACCCAGGATTCTTAGATTTGAGCCAGCTGAGCAGGACATCCGTGCAGAAGGCAGCAGTGGCGCCACTGCTGTTAACGCTGGGTGTTGGTGATGGTGTCGGAGTTCGTCACTACCTCGATGAGCCCCATCTTGTTGTGGACAAGCAGCCATATGCATGGAATAAAGTTCTCCGTCGCTACAACAGATTTCCATCAATTGGAGAGCTCCTGTATGAGATCAGTGTAAATAACAATATGATTTTAGAGGTCAAATCCCAGGCATGTGGCTGAACTTGGAAAAACAGAGTGACGATTTAAATATATAAATAGGGAGCAGGGAATAGAATTGTTGAATGGAAGTGTTAAAGATAATTGGAGCCGCTGATGAGACAATTATAAGGAAAGCTGGTTTTAGAAGGCAGAAGTTAGCACCATGGTGGAATGGTGACTGTAGTGAAGCAATAAAGAACTGTAATACGGCTTTTAAGGTCTTAAAAAACACTCACAATTTCCAAAATCTCATAAAAAAAAGAATGCAAGCAGTGGTTCGGAAGTAAAAGAAGCAAAAGGGAAGTATTGGAGAACATTTTGTGATAGGAAGAAACACTAAAA
This sequence comes from Heterobranchus longifilis, assembly GCA_028570985.1. Lineage (NCBI taxonomy): Eukaryota > Metazoa > Chordata > Actinopteri > Siluriformes > Clariidae > Heterobranchus > Heterobranchus longifilis. Next base: position 1,050 of record JAOVVB010024172.1, on the reverse strand, counting down.
TTGGGGAAGTTTGGGGAATGATAAAGAAAACGAGGGGAATAAGACAAGAATGGAGGTATCCAGTGTTGGAAAGTGTGGGGGGATGAAACAAAAGCAGATGTCTTAGTAAAGGCATTGGTTGATGTGCATAGTTCTGGTAATATGTCAGAAGAGGGCGCTAGAGGAAGACAAAGAACAAGAAACAAATAATTGCTGGAAAGAGAGGAAGAGAGTGATGATGCATTAAATGCTCCTTTCACATTAGAGGAAATGAAACAGGCAGTGTGTAAACAACACTATAACAAGCAGTTATAGTGATCAGGAAACCAGGGAAAGATCCCACCAGTCCATCTAACTACAGAACAATTGTGTTGACATCTCATGTGTAAAATAATGGAACGTATGATCACTGAAAGACTAACGTATTACCTGGACGTAAGGAGTCTTAGATCAAAACACTAAAGTGGATTCAGGAAAGGAAGGGTTACAATGGATTCGATACTGTGCTTAGAGTCAGAGGTGAGAAAGGCCCAAGTTAATAAGGAGGTGGTGGCGGCTGTATTTTTCAATGTGGAAAAAGCATATATGATTTAATGTGGAAAGATGGGTTATTAATTATAATTAAGAAGTTAGGAATATCAGGTAAAATGTTCAAATGAACGTTGTTAGTCCTTTGTTGTTTTCAATAATGATTGGTGATATACTGTATATGATAAAATAGGGGAGGGTATTGGGAGATCTTTGTTCGCAGATGATGGAGCGCTTTGGAAAAGAGGTAGGAATCAATTAAAAGTGGTCTTTGCAATGGGGATTGAAATTTTCTGTTGACAAGACAAATGCATTTCTTTGCAAGGAAGAAAATTGGAGCAGAGGTCAAATTATATTTGTATGGAAAGGAGTTGAAAAGGGTTGACTCTTTTACATTTTTAGGAGTTTGGTTTGATACTAGGCTCACCTGAAATGTACATATTGATAAGATTGTAAGTAAGTGTAAAAAGGTATTAAATGTGATGAGAGTGGGGAGCTGACAGGGCAATAAGATCAACACTGGACTATGGGTGTGTGGCATAT
>JAOVVB010024155.1:0-15946 GCA_028570985.1 Heterobranchus longifilis | reverse complement strand
AGAGGATGATAAATCACTCAATAGACCTCTGAACAATTTGTCCCCCTCACTTCTAAAATGATGGCTACGCCCCTGCTGTTCGGTGCAACATGATCCAAACTGCTTGCATTTCATCGTTACCTGAATATAATGTTTCCAGCCTTGTCAGCTTTCCATGCCTTGACCAGAGCAAAGTCTCCAGTGATGGCCTTTTCCATGATGTAGTGCCTGCCGTTGAACTCCCGCACCTGTACAACGACAAAACAATTCAAGGGGTGAGGGACACTGGATGCAGTCAAGGATGAACATTGTGACCTGTTTTGCAGCATTTTCAGACTCAGCACAGATACTTGAGTCCAGACCTAGATTAGTCATGACTGATGATTTTTTTTTCCCCACACAAGAAAATCAATATCACGACAAATATTCATGGCAATGCATTACGCCATCTGTGAAAAGCATTATTTTGTAAACATGGAGAACTTTATATGTTTCCTTCTCTCATTATGCAGTATCTTTGGGCCTGCGACAACACACATTATGAAGGTGAACTCACTGCAGTGGCCAGTCCTCCTCCAGAGACATTTTATGTATGTATGTGTCATGTAAAAATACTCTACTATGATTAATATTTAGTTTAACATGGTTTTCCCACAAAAAAGTTAAAAAAAAAGAACTCAGAAAAGTTGCTGGAAGCACATCTACTCTTTTCCCTCATTGAGAAATTCTGGATCTGGCCTCAAGCCCCGCCCACCACCGCTGCCATAGTTACATTATGGAATGCCTGAGCCACAAGTTGACAGGATTGGTTCCCCAGCCAGGTTTTATGACATCATATGTCTAATATGATGTCATAAAAGCTGGCTGTCTGAATCCAGAATTTAGAGAGTGTCACTGGTACACTGCAGTTTCAATGCAGAAATGCTCAGCCATGGTGTTGACTGCTCATTTCTCTCATGGTATGTGTTGTAGCAAATATAAAACACCATATAGACGTTAAATATGTTATGTTAAAATGGTTAAAAATGTAATTTTCACCAGAGGGGGTCTTTAAGTGTGTTTTATAATGTAAAGCCTATACGTATTATTTGTTCAACCCATGACTTCATGCATCTTCGACTGTATGGAGAATTTAACAATAATACATGTTATTTATATAGCGCTTTAAAAGACACTTTACATAAGAAAACAATGGCAGACAACAGTAAAAGCACTAATAAACTAAAAACAACAATACGGCTACAATAAAGGAAAAGGAGGGTTTCACTTCTGGTGAGAACTACGACACACCACGCCCATGGTGGGGCCATTATGAGGTGGATTCAAAACCACTTTTATCTACTGCACCTAAGTCCGCACCAAACAGTGGCTCTGGAAACATATTTACAGTCATCTCAAGCAAAAGAAAGTTTGCATTGACTTAATGATGGACTTGATGACCACAACACTCTCACCTCTCTCTTGTCACTGGCGATGGCAATGCTGCCATCTTTGTTGTACTTAATAGGAGAGCCTCCCTCTTGGATCAGTGTGCCGTAGCCAGTGGCTGTGAAGAAGGCTGGAACCCCAGCACCCCCAGCCCTGATCCTCTCTGCAAGAGTTCCCTGTGGGGAAAAGGGTGTCAGACTAAAAGATGAGTACAACATATAAATCTCCACTGCATGCCTTTGTTATTGTCCAGCAGAGCATGTGAGCGGAGCGCGAGCGAGCGAGCGAGCGGGAGGATTTTGGACGGAGCGCAGAGCGGATGTTTTAAAAATTCCACTCCAATTTCGCTCTGGTCCCACTCGCATCATGACTTCGAAGCACGCCCGAGTCAGGCTCGTACTGTACATGGAGATGAACTCTTGGCCGGCGAGTGAATGAGGAGCTCTGGGTACTGCAGCAGCATCATTCAGGAGGGCGCCATTCATCTGATAAATACAATGCAGCCTTTTTCTTTTTTTGGGGGTTAAGCGATTTAAACAGAGCTGGGTGAAATCTCTGAGTTGAGTGTGGAGTGATATTGAGTGGAGTGGCCAGGAGTTGCTCTGAGCGTGGGGGGGGGACGACAGCTCTGTGAGTGAGGGGCGGACATTCTCACCGCTCACATGCTCTGTTGTCTGGTATGTAATATATACAGTAGTAATATATACAGTATAAAGTCTGGTCATTTGGATGTTGGAATTTAACAACAAGACTTCTTTATTGACTGAATCTGGTTTGTGAATGTGTGTTTTCATATGCTGCATTTTTTTTTTACTTAAAGAAATTCATGTATAGACCTTTCCATATGTTCTCTGACCAACCTGTGGCGTCAGCTCCACCTCCAGCTCCCCTGACAGATACTGTCGCTCAAACTCTGCATTCTCTCCCACGTATGAAGAGATCATCCTCTTGATCTGCTTAGTCTTCAGCAGCAGGCCCAGGCCAAAGTTATCCACTCTGAAGAAAACATACACATACTGCATCACAAACCTTTAAATGGGTACAATTATGCTACAGTATACTGAACAAATACCAAGACAGAGAAGTGTGGCTTTATACTTGAATTTTCAATATTTACTTAGAAACACTTCTCAAATAAAGGTTTTAAAGAAAATGACATAAAGAAGCAGTCAGCCACATTTATACACTGCAGATTATACACTCATCATCCACGTGACTTACCAAAGATTGGGCAGTTTTACAAAGAAAAATTGTAGTGTTCAGAGGTGCAAAGATATAGACTGAAGACTCATATGTTTCTCTAATACAAACTGTGTTAAGGGTGCAAATGTGTATGCAATCTATTATTTTGTGTTTCATATATGTAATTCATTTAGGTTATTTGTAGAGATTTGTTGTCACTTTGACATTTAAGTATTTTTTCTGTTAATCTGAGCTAAAAATCAGAATTATGTCCACTGTTATTTAATGCCATTCCCTCCACTGCTTAAGTCTCATTTGTCCCTTCTCTGTGACTGTGAATGCTCTGACTTTCGACATGTTTTTAACATGGCTGACATTACCATAAATTCCCAGACAGGTTATTCAAGGTCGTAACCAAGTGATACAGCTGCTTTTTGTCCTTTCTGACGGCCACAGCCTGTCCACAGCCGTGGTGAAAGACCATGAGACCAAACACAGCTGCTGGGCCTGGAGTAGCTACTGAGACATTTGTGATAATCTCTTTGTTTATTTTCTAGGAAAACTGCACTGAATTAAATCAAATCACTACAAGGTTGGACTCAAGTGTGAGTTCCACCTGCTCCACATGGTTCTACAGGAGGTCACACATTTAGACCATCAAACCTGGACGAGCCGACATGATCTGACAGCAAGAAAGACTCCTTCATTCTAACTTTCTGTGACCAAAGAAAGTTATTGTATTACTAGTGTTGTTGAAATACTCATGAAATGGGTATATGAGATGACTGACTTTATGTGGCTGATCAGTCATAAACCTATGAAGGCATAAAACTTCATAAAACTTTATAAAACATATAAAAGGAGTTTTAAACAGGGCATTGTCTTGTGTCTTATCCACTTCTGCAGATCAATCCCCCCCCCAGAGGGACAATAATGTCTGAACTGAACTGAACTGAACTGAACTATGTTACAAGATAAAAGTAAAATCCTGTAAAATCCCATAAAACATCTTATGTTATATTTCCCACCCTGTCTTATTACAGGCAATATTCCTCTAAGAACCATCCAATGACCAACATAATAACATTTTAATATGTATATGTGTATATATATATATATATATATATATATATATATGTTAATGTAAGAAGTTGTATCCAAAAATAGTGTCTCTGCTCCTACGATTCAGAGCCAAGACAAAAGCTGAGCTTTGTAAAGAGTCGGGTCTCCTTCTTTTCTATATCCAAGGAAGATGAGAAATAGGAAATACTGCTTTGTCCTCTAATCTCAGATCAGCTGACAAGATATCTAGGCCATGTGCGCTCAGAATACCAAAAACAGATGACTGTGAAATGCACCCTGTCACAAACACCACTCGTGTTACAACACACCGTACTCTAGGTCTACTCTATAAAGGTTGTGCTCTTGTGTATTGGACGTGTGTGTGTGTGTGTGTGTGTGTGTATGTTTGAGGACAAAAACCTTCAACTTCAAGTGGGTGGACTCTCCAATCGGTGGCAGACAATACAGAATAAAAATACAAGCTTTCCAAGCTAAATGCTCACTGATCAGAGACACAATGCCTGCCTTTTATACAGAAACTGTGCTGTTTGTGTAACATTACTGAAGCAGCTGATTAAAGAATGGATATAAAGCTGCAGGGGGTGCAGTTGTGTTCTGTCACAGCTCAATAATATCCTCTGCAGCTGAATCCCTCTCATCTCGTGTTACAGTGCATAAAGAGCCCGCTGTGTCAGTGTTTCCCATAATGCTGCGAATTCCAAAGAGCAGTACTTGCAGTACCCGAGGGTATTGTTAATGATTACTGTATGGAGACAAAGAGATATTTTTGGGATATTATCGTCCAAATGAAAGCAATTTTTTAGCCCTCTCAACTGTAAATAACACTCCAACTAGGCAGCAATTCCAAAACCAAAATTACACTTGCCTTTCTCACTGCTACAAAACAAAATAGGTCAACAATGTCTATTGAACAACTTACACAGTCTCTATTGATGAGTGGAATCACTTTCCTTTATTCATACCACAATCCAATCTACCCACTGTGCCAAAATATCAAACACACTTTTTTATAGAGATTCATGAGAGATCATTAAGGAAAATACTTCTATTCGCAAAACTTCATCCATCATCATTTCTTATATTGACATCCGTATTGCTTCTTCTTGTATTACACACCTGCGCCAAGATTTAGATTATAGCAGTTTGTGTTGAGAGGAACTGTGTTTATCTCAAAGTGCTCATAGCAGAAAAGAATGTCCTCTCCGTTGTCATGTCTGCATTATTCCTTATTTATGAGTACAAGTAAAACATAACTTGGTGTAAAATCAAGTCCCTGAGGAAGAAGACACTTGAAGAGGATTAACAATAACAACCCATTCAGGGATTCAGGAAGAAGCGAGCGGAGGACAGGGGGTTTTCAGCTTTTACAAACCGTCTTTCTAAAATTAATTTACTTATTTCCCATTTAATTCCCTACAGAGCAAGGAAATGTAAACACACTTCAGCTGTGATCAATAAAACAGTGGATATACAATAGAGAGGCCTTTTAGCTTTTATAAAACAAGAATAATCAATAACAGTAATGTGTAACACATTCTAACGTCAATGTATCTGTCCATTTTCAACTCCCCTCCCCTAGTTGCAATACACTATACTATCATTCCCACTAAATAAACATGTAGACTACATGTAGACTGTAATATGCACAAGAACTTGCACTGTGTTGGAACTGACTCAGAAATGCTCAGAGTGGATTTGCAAGTGGTTCCAATCTTGCCCAACAACTAATGTCAGCTGAGGGAAAACATTTAGGGGAGCAATGCTTGTTTAGAGATATGGCCTGGCTCAAACAAATAGTCTGAGTACCCATTCCAAAAATCAATATTCACCAAAAATCAAAGTCCACAAGAAAAGTCCAGTGAAGAGAAACTTATGTGAAGCACACGAACACACTTCATAGGACAGTGTTGGCTAAATCTACTACTGGCACAGCAGAGTCTGTGCAGAGACTTTTGAAGCCATTTTGATCTTCCTTCTGCACAACTACAATAAGAGCTGGCACTGTGTGCCACAGCATAGACCATTTGTTTCCAAAGTTGATACTGCACTTTACTACAGGAACTGTATACTGCAATTACAGTGGCTGATCCCTACCTTTAAAAAAAAAGATTAGTTCCTGTAAATTCCTCAAAATAGTCACCATCAAGTTTGACTCTACCCTTTTAGCAATACCAATCCATGCACAGTTGTGCCAATAAGTTTGTAGGTGATAATAAGTAGAGATGCAATGTAATTATACTGAATATTTCTTAATAGGAATATCAGACCATATTGCAGTTGATTTCAGAGTGGACCACAATACAACCAGCTCAGCAATCAGAGTTTTCACCTGCAAATCAAATGTAGGCTTATAGTCAATATTTTTCTTTCAATGTAAAAAATAAAATACTTTCTTGTGTGTGGTGTTGAACAAAATATGATTTTTAATTGCAGTCTGTAGTCAGAGGGGGAAAGTATTATTTTAGCAGAGTCTGTTTCATATTTATAAGATCAGGTTTTGGTCACAGTCTCAAGTTTCAGTGTTGCTATGTAAACAATTCAGATAAAACGATGTTTACCGTGTTGCAGCATGGTCCTACCCACCACTGAGGTCACCGAGGTCCGGACCTCTTTGTTTTTTCCGAGGTGTATTAAAAAAGCTGTGAAAAAAATTGCCTAAAATAACTTTACTTTGATGCGGCAAAGATATTGTATTAACGCTGAGATGACTGACTTTCTCATCACCGTCAGTGTGTGTGTGTGTGTGTGTGTGTGTGTGTGTGTGTGTGTGTGTGTGTGTGTGTGTGTGTGTGCATATGAATATTAATTGACCCTGTGTTTACTTTCTTCACTGAGACAGAAGAAAATGAAAAGACTGTTAAGCAAAGGTCAGCTTTGTGAAGAGATAAGAGAGAAGGTGATGGACACAAACTGACATGATCCAATTCAAACAGTGTCATAACCACAGAGATATGTTCTTTGATAATTAGAGTGGAACCTATAGTCTCAATTTAACAATAACAACAACAACAACAACAACAACAACATTTAACCTGATTCTCATGTATTAACCTGCTTGGCAGATCATTTATACTACTGCCTGACATGCAAAGCTAAACATTTCAAAGCTATAGTCATCCAAGTTTTGTTCTCCAAACGTCATAAAATGCACATATTTAGATCAGGAAAATCTTCTTTTTTTTTCCAGGGGGCATACCCCGCCCCAGTAGGTTGAGTTTTTGGGCCTCGGTATTTCCACAACCCTGCATACAGCCCTGAGTGGCAGCACATTGGGACTGAATTAAGGAAAAAGACTGAAACACAACAACTGACAAGACAAAGACTGTTTCCTAATCTGCAAGAGAGACATCAACATTGTGCTGAACAATGTCCAGGCAAATTGCAGTGAAAAGCTCAGTTGAATATGATTTCTAAAACTTTAAAACAGAGCTTTTTTTTTGTTTCTGCTAAGAGATTTACTCTTCAGTTATACATGGGAATACAACTTGTCTTAATCCTATAATTGAAATTATTTAACTTGCACTGATACTGAACTGGTATTAAAACTGCCCTTTACAGAATGTAACCTTAAATCAGTGGTAGCCAAACTGGGGGGCGGGACCCCTAGGAGGGCCTGGAGTCATAATGGGGGCGGGGGTGTGGCAAGGTTAAATATTTGAACAGGATTGTCAGGTAAACATGAAGCAGACAATGGAGGTCACAACTACCAAAACAAAGAAAAGAAAATATGACAAGGCATAAAATGGCACACTGAAGTTGCAGTTCTGTATGGTTCAAATACATTTAAGTTTTTTTTTAAGTTTGAGAACCACTGCCTTAAATAAAGGTTACCTCTCACTATATTTGTGCAATTAATATTCCCTTAAAAATCAAATGATTTTCTTTCTAGAATTATCATGATTCAGATTTTGCCTAAAATATATAGCAATGAATCCAGTGTTCAGCAGAATAAATTACTACATCTCTAGTTTGAGACACTGCACATCAGGGTGTAATAACAAGGCAGAATGCATAAAAAGGGCACAAGCAGCTGACTGCCAAGTGTCAGAAGGGAAACCTCTGAAAGTATATCTGGAGTCTATCCCACTGAGCGCAAAGGCACACATCACACACCTTTTCCTGGTGCCTGCAAATCTGATAACTTATCAGAAGCTAACTTCTGGGCATCTCTCCAAGTCAACACTGCATGTTTGAGGATATAACGACAAGGTCACCAATACGTTCAGTCAAGACTCCCCGTTCACTAGCTGAGAGCTACACAGGACAGAGTGCGTCCGCACCATTACAACGCCAACGTACGCCTGCGGTGCGGCAAGTAGGCGGAGTCTGCACACCATTTAAAAAGGCATCCCAGCCGGCACACACACCGGATGCCCCGCTGAATTCAAGCGGCGATAGTGGCGTGTACACCTACCTCAACCACATGGCTGATATAAACACAACAGGGTTATTACAACTGAATGAGCGAATATCATAAAATAAACTTAAAATAGAGCAGAGCAGCCAGCATGTGATTGTTGATATCATGGACTACCATGGAATGCACTGCATGGTTTAAGCACACATTTACATGAAGGCACCTGCATGTGTGCTAAACACACATGCATGGTACACGCATGCTTCCTCCGCTCCACACACACACTTACCCTGCATTGTTGCTGACTGCAGTGAGACCGTTAACGCCGGTCTTCAGTAAACTGTTGATAAGATTCTCTGGGATACCACATAATCCAAAGCCTGTGTTGGAACATGTGAAAAGAAAGCATTAATACATAATAAACAAAAACAAAGGGAAGCAACAAAGGAATCACTGCAAAAAGTGTGAAAAGGGGTTAACTATGGTAATTAAGGTGGAACTTTCACCTAGTCGATTAGGGACGTGTCAGATTTGGAGAGAAAAAAACAAATGATCTCTCCAACATGGTCAACCTTGGATCAAGCCCCAGGCAATTCTAGTCATGTGTGTTTCTAACATTACAGTGAGTGAGGCAGATTTCTGTTTGTGTGTGTTTTTCCCTCAGATAGAGGTGTGACACAATGGAAAATGTTTAACAGTGTCACTCCGAACTTGACTATAAATAAAGGCTGTGGAATTTGTGTGTGCTCTGCGTGTGGACGGGAATCAACCACCATGCCAGACGGATTTCAAGCTCATATTGTTGTTAAGTGCTCATTGAACAAATATTGTTGAACATCTTTTTGTACTTTTCGTCAGTTAGCAAAACTTGCATGCAGTTAAAAACTCAGGTCATTTGCCAGTGCTGTCATTGAGGTGTGCATGTAACCATCCTACAATCTTGGAGTCTGTTTGTGCAAGTATTGTATATCTTACCTCCCACAAGAATGGTAGCTCCACTCGGGATATCTTTGACTGCATCTGTAGAATCTGAGTAGAACTCTGAACTTCTCTGGCTGGAGGTAGAAAAGTAACAGCCACATGCCTGTAGAAAGCAAAACATTTGTTTTTCCCCCAAAGGAACTCCAGAAACTGACAGGTGCCTGAGGGCAAGCTAATACATTTGCACAGTTTAAATGGCTGATCCAGTTTATGTAGTTGAGAATGGGAAAGATAAGCAAAACTGCTGAACAAATCCTGCAACAAAAGGAGCAGAGCTTATGGCAGCCCCACAGCCAAGAGCCCCAACGCAACCATTAGCTGAGCACTCAAATTTGATATCCTTTGTGTCAACACTGATCAACTAAAATTTTACAATGCAGGACATATTGTTGTGTTTGGCCACCATTCATTTCCCAGACAGCTATAAAGGATTTGAACCATGATGGACTTCCCAATACCCACTGCATTGACTCTTTAGTAGTATGGTACTGATTCTGTATGTGTATTGCAATTGCATTGTAAATGTACTGACATTTGATATTACATCAGGATGTAGAGCAGGTGCACTGCCTCTAATTGCCTCATTGGCTGTGGGTGCTCAGCTAGTCAGTATAGTCAAATATCAAAATAAATGAAGATTTGCAAGAGTGGAAGGGCTCAGATATGCATCATTCTATTCTGCATTAGGCTGACGCATTTCGGCCAAAGCCTTCATCAGAGCATTTTTATTATGCTATTTCCATCACTTTTTTTGTGTTTTTTGCATTTGATATTACATATTTGTGATTTTTCTTACTGCTTTTTAAATACTGAACTATATAGAATACTGTTGGTCAGACTTGGAGGAAACTCCACACCGCTTTGCTTTGTGGTGTCCCAAGTCGCCTTCTCATTCATCATTTCCCTTTATTCACAAATTAAGTGAACATAATACACCTTGTTATGCAATAGTACTTCCTTAATAAAATGAAACATGGTATGTCGATTTTAATATCTGTTCTGTAGACTATGAATTACAAGAAGAGGGGCATCAAAGCATGATCAGTTTATGAAAAGCAAGTTTTTACTGCCATCCACATGGTTTACATGTGAACATAAAGGTTCAAGATACTCAACTGCGATAACAGCAACAGAAATTCAATGCTCAAGGGAGGAATGTCCCCTACAGCATTTCCTAAATTTGCTTTCCTCATGAAAGCCTGAAACCATACTATTTGTAGACATGGTAGTGGTGGATCATAGACTGTATGTGGTGGATTACGCAGCACTTGTGATCATGTCACCTAACGTTACAACACACAAGCACACCGTGATATTGGACGTATTAACGATGCTGTAAAGCTGCGGGTTTGACTAATGTACATCATGCGTTTTAAGTGACTGATCCAATGCAAATTCACATTAGCCTATGCATTTCTGAAAGTTAGAAACAGTTTGAAATATTGAGAATCCCCGAGCAGCTTGAGGTCAGTTCACGATATCATCGAAAAGTAAACTTAAGTAAAACAAAACGATAATGTGAAGATTGGTAAATTATCTAACCAAGTTCACTTTATTCCAAAATATTGGACGAAAAGGGTCTAAAATCTTCATATTATTATGACCTTTTAATCTTGGCCAGCCATTTGCAACATCTCATTTCAACCTTGTTATTTCTACACCCAATTAACGTAGCTTAACCGTTTAATACCAACCTTGCTCAATTGGAGATTACCGATGTTTAATTTGGTTCTGCAGGGATTTGAGAGGTTTTTGAAGAGTACATTCTCCGCTCTGCACAAAGCTTTGAGGGCCGCCATGTTTTGAAGCTACACACGGGGGATGAGCCGAGGAGCAGAGTGAAAGCTCCAGCCGGTGCCACGACAGATGATGCAGAAAGGTCGCAAAATGTTGCTACTAGCACCTACTAGCAATGCTATTCAGCGCTGCGATGACATTGGCTGGTGCCTCAATGGGCTGGTTTAGCGCCGGAGAAGCTCGGCGAGCTAATTTAAATTTAACCCTATCACCACCACACGCCACCATACAGTACTCGGTGTACGTCAAGATGCTTTAACGTTAATGTTATTTCAAAACTCAAGTGTGAAATAAGTAATGCACTAAGTGCGATGATTATACATGGTTCACGTAGTTTTATATACACCAGACTATCGTTACCCCCAGACAACTGGGCCGTGTCTAGAAGGTAATCCTAGATTTACTAGACTAGACGTCTCGCGAGATGAGCATGGTTAGGCATTAACCTCGAATAATTAAGGTTAGATTGGCATGGTTAGGCATTAACCTCTAATGATATGGTTAGTTTTAGAGAGGTTTTCCCCGTTTTCGCTGGTTTTCGCAAATCTAGGGTTACCTTATAGACACGACCAGACAACTGATGTCTGGGATACAGACGTGACCACGTGAGTAATCCCTGGCTCACGTGACGCATACTTTTAGTCATGGCCGACGACTACAGGCGACAAGGTTTCGAGTTGGAGAGAAGGATATTTGAGTTAGACATCAAGTGTTCCAGTCTCAGAGCTGAAAAGCAGGGTATCGATAAGACGTTATTAATTATTATTTTTGTCTTGTGGTCATTCTTAGCACCTTGTATGCGTGGCTAACAATCTTGTTCAGTTTATTAGCCAACTACGTTAGCAAGCTAGCTAACGCTATCTAGTTAGCTTGCAACTATAACAACAGCTGCTATCTGATGAAATGTTGAATGCTGACAAATGCTACTTGCCATACAGTTAACTAACAGGTGGTAGTCTTACCTTAGTAACCTTATAGTAACGTTTACTCACTGACCGATGATTGTTTTGTAATATCTGTGTGTTTGAATTAACGGCTAGCGTAAGTTCGCTAACGTTAGCTAAAATGCGTTATTGTTGACAAATGTTTAACTGGTCACGAAACACGCTGCTGCGTAATGGTAAATAAACTGGAGTTGAGAGTTAATTGTCGAAGTAAAGTTGTAATTGGTAACATGTTAACATATCGTTCTTCCATAGATGACGATTATTTACAGAATGCGTCTGCCATACTAGACAAGTTGAAAAGCTATTACAGGCAAGGAGGGGAGAGTAGCAACCTTTCCAAGGTGCTTCAGGATTACACACAGGTACTTCATTACATTACACTTCATTGAATGTCTAGAGCTGAAATTAATGATTATTTTGATTAGTGTTTAATATCTGGTTCTGTTGGAAAATACACAGCGCTGTGGAGATGGGTATGGCAGTGTGAGACTAGAAAAGTAGTGAAAAATGTCCACCTCAATTTCCCTGAACTCAGGGTGATCTTCAAATTGCTTTGTGCACCTGTCTAAAAAAGAGTCCAAAACACAAAAGTATTCGACCATGCTTAATTATATAAAATGGGGAAAGGCATCTTCAAATTTGAGAAGGCAGAACCAGCAAATGGGAAAATGACTTTTTGGGAATTGATATTATGGCTGTAAGAATGTAGGAGTGAAAATGTATGCCCACGTTGTGAAACAAGTTACTTAATTTAGTACCAAGCCATAAGAGATGCTTAGGCCGAGGAAAATTAAAACCAAGGGTGTACTGAAGTCAGTGGTTAATTGCAGATCGTTATGTGGTCTTGGGGATTTGAAGTGGGATAGACCCTAACTGAAAACGCTCAAGATGATTTTTAGTATCAAGTTGCCAGTAATAATGAAGCAACTGGTTGCTGCCACACTAAATACTTTAGAGAAGTTAATTAGATGTTTGTTATGACACTTGGCTCAAATTTAATAAGAGTTTTGGTGAAGAGGCTACCACTTCCTGGCAGGTATATTATCAATTTCATTCCAGGTTTGATCTAGAAATCAAAGTCATTTAGTGAGAAGAGGGGTTGAATTGTTTCTGATGACTTCAACAGATTTTTGAAAATGTTGCATAGTTTTCTTGCATGTTGTATTCAATGTCCATTGTGGGTATATATTTGTTTTTCATCATTTAGGTGATCCTAGACATCACATTTTATGAAGAGAATAAACTGGTGGACCAGGAGTTCCCTGAGGACTGTTCACCATTTAAAATCCAGCAGCTGCTGCAAGACCTGACCGAGCCAGAGGTTTTGGCGGGGAGGCTAGCACCAGCACAAGAAGTGTGTATATGTGTGTGTCTCAAGATGATTTTGTGTTCATGTTCTGTACATGTTTTTTTTCTTCTGGTTGAATATCAAGTATTCCCAGTAAGAGATCTATTCCACTTTAATGTTCACTTTGGTTTAGAGTTCTGCCAAAAAAAACACTTGCACACATTTATTTAAATGCCATTGTCTAACAGTACTATTCATGTCCTTTGGTTTATAATAGGTGCAGTCTGTGTTGGGCCTAGAGCTGTTAGAATGCCTCTATTGGAGACGTGGAGCTCTGCTGTACATGTACTGCCACACCCTTCATCAACGGAAACAGTGGATTAAGAAAAACAAGGACACGTTCCTTAAGGTATCATGCTGTGAAAAAATCTAAGTAGATTCAGTCTATTGTATTTGTGAAACAGAGATGTGGGCTTGACTGATTCTGCCAGACAAGTTGAATTTGTTTCGAGGATAACAGTAGTTTAATATCCATATGTTTTTTGTTGGCCTATGATGAGATTAGGCCTAATGCTCATCTGACTCTGTTTATATTTTAATTCAGTGTATTCAGGAAGGGGTGCGCTACCTAATGCGGATGCTGCAGGTGAGAAACTCTGTGAAGCTCAACGATGGGGTAGTGCTCCATGACACTGCTACAGCAAGCTTCCTATCTGAAGGTAAATATGTCATCTGTTATCTTTAAAAACAAAAGAAAAACTGTTGTGCTGCCCGGATTCATTCCAGTTTAACACAATTCATCAGTTGAAGTGGACCATTGATCATGCTCACTACTTGCTTATGTTTTTGGCCAGGCATCTTCTCAGACACACACCTGTTGACGATGATGTACATCGGGGAAATGTGTTTCTGGGCAGTCAAGTACGAGGACTGCAGCGCTGACACTATGGATCGCAAAGAAGATCGCCTCCAGTTTCGGGACATTGGCACACAGATCCTCAACAAATATGTGCTTGCCTGTGAGGGCCCTCTGCAGGGCCAGGGCTGGAACACAGAGAATGCCAAGGAAATCCTTAGTATTTTACAGTGAACCAAGCTGCTCCTGTGTTGAAGTTGCCCTCAGGCACAGATCTAAGTTCAGTATTCAAATGTGTGTCAACCCCAAATAAAAATGGAACCCATCAGTTGGGGTGTAATGTTGTGGAAGGTTTAAAGGGAGGCATGGGGAGAAAGCGTATGTGAAGGAAAGAGTCTTTGGATCAGTGTCTACAGGCAACGTCATCCTATGCCAAACGGCCCAGGCCAAAGCAGGTGAAAGAGAGGTTAGAAAGGATAAGATAGGTGGTGTAAAACTGGCAGGGGCTGCGGAGGAGGCTGTTGGATTTTATTTTTTTTTGCCCTGTCCTGCTGAAAAAGCAGTTATCATCTTGATTCCAGACAGTTGACTGGGGCACTTATTTTGCTCTGAGAATGTGTTATAATAACATTAATATGAATATAAAAAGGTTATTAATAAAAATTGACCTTTTTTCTTTCTTCATTTTTTTTAAAAGATTGTTACAAGTTTGAAGATAATCCAGCTGGAAATGAGACATTGCACAGTAACATTTTATTTATTGTTTTGTTGCCATTTTGTTATGCTTTTAATATATTATAATTGCATATACATCATACATACATGTATGTGTGTATAAAAATATACACACTAAAGGCAAAGAAAGGTGATCAAAAACTGTTTTGACGATGATGTATTCATGACTATTTGAAGTATGTTCAGATTTGTTCATACCAGCTTTGTAATGCGCCACTTGTATTCCCATCTATTGCAAGTTCCATTTTTTCTGCCACTTCAATAATCTTGATAGTATAACTATTAATAATCTGTGTTGTTTGGACGAAAGTCATGTTCTGTTTTTTATGTCCTCGTTGACAATAAACACGCGCGTTGTTTTAAGAAAAACACGTTTATTTTGCGTTGCAACTGAAACTTGCAGATCCAGATTTAGCTGCACATCATTGTAGAACTACAATACCCACAATGCACCACTGTCGCCAGCAACAAGGAAGTACGATAGCTAGGTAAACGTGTTGTGATCTGGGTTGTCATCTCCCTAGGTCCATACTACAATGTTTTACTAGCTATTAGCATATTTCCAGTGACATCTAAAGTGATGGCAGGAAAGATCCAGCAGCTCAGTGAGTCTGCAGTGATCCGCAGCCTCCGGCGGTTCAAAGACAGATACTTTACAAACACTGCTCACGCTGTCAAAGACCCCCTGAAGCCTGTTGTAGACACGAGAGGAGAGCCACAGCCGGGATTTCTGGATAGCTCACCGGTGAGTCAAATCATTAATGGAAATAGTTTTCATTTGTTCAACTGTCATCTCATAAACCCAGGTGGGGCAACGTCAGGTGGTTGAAATTAAGCATTTTATACACGTTCGACTCTTTCACGTTTCCGTACAAATGCCAAAACATAAATAAATGGTCTTAAGATGTCCCACTAGGCTATAGACAGTTGAATAAGCGGGTTAAATGTTGGGTCAAGTGGTGAAAAGATAGGCCTACTTTGTCAAGCAGTGTAGTCTACTCAAGAACAGAATCAATAGACTACTTCTACTTCCTCCACTACTTTGTGTCAGTTTACACTTGTAGATTATGATTTTACAATATATTGGAAAAATGTATGTAGCTAATAAAGTTAATACCAAAAAAGCATTTGTCTTTCAGAGTTTTACAGTTTTTAATATGCATATGCTCACTAGGGCTAGAGCTAGGCCTAACCTAACCTTAACCTATCCATTAGGCCTAATTGTTTGGTCTAGGCCAGGGGTGTCCAAACTTTTTTTGCATGGGGGCCAGATTAGATAATGTGAAAATACCTGGGGGCCACATTAGATTAGG
>JAOVVB010024130.1:0-10596 GCA_028570985.1 Heterobranchus longifilis | reverse complement strand
GGGGGGGGGGGGGGGGTGGGGGGGGGGGGAGTGGTCGTGCGGGGTATGTCCCGAGGGAGGACGGGGTTAGAAGTCACAGCAGGCCTGTGGCCAGATGAACAAGGGAGCTGTGGTGCAAAGAGGCTTTTCTGGCATCATGACTGAGCTCCCTGAGCTAAAGTGCCCAATCCATATTACATGCACAAAGGCCCCGCAGATTAGCAGACATCTTCATCAAAATGAATTAAAACTTATCCTTTTTTTTGGAGAGAAAATGGGCTTTTACCAAGAACTGCTGAGAAGACACTTCCTTCTATACGATTCTTTATCGGTTAAGATATTCAGGTGAGAACCTTAACCTCGGATGTGGAAGCCATTAGTTTGGAGGGCAAGGGTCTTCTGGCTAAGAATATGGGATTTACTACTGACACACACACACACACACACACACACACACACAATTATAGGCTAAAATGGAAACCATCTGACTGGTGTTAATGTCTTAACTCATTTGCGGGAACTCATTTCCACACTGGCCGATCACTGGGCTCGCAGTAAAATGTGTTTCTTGTCTTGTTACTTCTCCAAATCCTCACATAGGCTACAAACTCAATATGGAGTAATAACATGGTCTTAGGCATGGCCTCAGTTGGACTGTACTTGATGTAATAACGAGACGTGATTGAATAAAGACAATTTTCTGTTGATGTGCTGTAAACGGTTGAAATCTAATTTGAGTAATTTTCTCGGTCTCTTCATCAATAATTTGTCATTAGCTGGTGATGATATTCCAGAGAGTCCTCATGCTCGCAGTATAAAGGAGGCATTCTTCAGTGAAATGCCAAACAAGAGTACAACAAGGGTAGTGTGTGAAGAGTGGCATGATGAAAAGAGGGAGTCAGTAGCTTGATTTGTTGGTTGATTGAAGTGGAAACAGTTCATGTGTGTGGTGTCACACACTCGTTGCTCGTGAAACGGCTGCTATATATTCCAGGCCTCTTTGAACTTTTTATTTTACGTCGGTTCCGTCTCGGGCTCTCGGTGCGGCGGCGTTTGGATCCCTTAGTTCACCTGACTGCAATTAGATGACTTGTGGTTTGTTTACCTTGAGTTTTCCAAGGATTGGAGTTTTCAGCAACTATGAAGTTTGTCACCAGTTCAGCGAAGAGATCAGTGTAATTAGCTGGCGTCTTAGGCCGTAATTCAATTTGAATTCTACTGTTGGACATTTTATTTTAGATGATAATGTGATATTCCTAACCCAATTTAAACTCATTTACTTGCTGTTGATTTGTGTTTTCCAAGGGGGACTTTTTTTGACCATTTGATGGAGGCTTGTTTCCTGCCCTTAATATTAGATTACTCTGCTTCTCCGTGTCAGAGGTTCTCAGTCTTTCTTCCTCTTACAAGATAGAGAGTAAATCTATGGAGGACGGACGCTGCCCAAGTCAAAAATTAATATCAAGAAATAAATACATTTGGGGAAATAAATAGGGAGGGGATGCAAAGGGAAAATAACAAATAAAAAAAAATAAAAAAAGAGTAAATGTATTTAAAAAAATAAATGATGGCAAAAAAAAAATAATAATAATAATGAGAAAAATAAAGAAATTGATTCATTCATCAATAATGTTGAGGATGGAATAAAAAATATATATACATTGTCTCGATAAATAAATTAATATACCATTAAATGCACCAAAAATAATATTATAAATAAATGTAGGCATTAGTTAGTTTACCTTTGTAATAATTAATTTTCCCTTTTATTTATTTGTTTCAAATATTTATATTTTTAAAAAATCATTCATTTTTAAATGTTTTGATTTTGTATCAATTTATGTTATTTATTTAGATTTTTTTTTTTAATATATTTATTAAATTTTAAACCAACATTTTTTCATTGTGTTACTTATGAATGGAGTTATAGTGAAAATAAATGATCCCCCTTTCAGCTGGGGACCCCCTGGAGCTCCCTCAAGGACCCCCTGGGGGGTCCCCGGACCCCACTTTGAGAACCACCGGTCTATGGCAGAGACATCTACGCCACATTCAGAAACTAGCTTCATGGATTAGATGTCTCACGAGAAAGTCGTTGAAACAGTATTATTGGGCAACAATCCACAACGCATTGCAATACGTTGAAAACAACATTTTGTAATCACTTCGTGAGACTTTATCAACCATCCGTCTTTATTATAAACGCTCCTGTAGAAGTCGGAAAATGGGCCAAGGTCACAGCTATCCAGAGAAAAAAGCTGCAGCATATCTTTTTTTTTTTTTTTTTTTTTTTTTGAGGAAGGAATAGGCGATACACAGAATGAAGAGCACAATGTTCCTGTTCCACATCCCCTATGAGACAAAACTGTGAATCAATAAACTGCACGGAGCATAGTTAATCTACCCACCACCATCTTAGCCTCTATTTTGAGCATGAGGGAAGCCGGCAGCCATTTTGTTTTCCTGTTTTTTCCTGAATGGCTCCTGTGAAAAGCAGCCGCCTGTGCATGGAGTTAATTAAGCCATAGTTTTAGAGCCATAATTGATTAAATCATAGAGTCAAAATAGAAATTGCGGGGCCCCGGCAGCTGTGTCTTACTGAATTAAAACCAGTGGCATCCTCTGCTGGTGAAAGGATATGTTAATAAGGCCTTGAATGCAATCAGATTTTGTTGTTTTTGTCCTTTTTTTAAGCCTGGGTGCTTCTTTTTTTTTCCCTAACACTTTTCCTCAAGGGGTCTTATTATACACTTCTGTAACACTAGAGAGTTAGTGTGCAGCGCACTGGGAAGCCAAAAGACCCTCCCCCAGCTCCCTTAAATCTGTCAAAGCATCTGCCTCATCCACCCTGGCAAATCCTTTGACGTGTGGGGCTAAAGAGCAGGCCTTGTATCATTCATGAATGCTGGTGGATTTCCATATCTGACACGACGCTGACTTACTGCTGGGAGCACTTGTGCCCACATTCAATCCTCCACCGAGAAATGCGGCAGCATATGGTGACCGGGGAGACGTCGCATGTGCGCGACTGTGATCCGGCATGCGCAATCATGCACACACGCGCTCATCCCGTTTTTTTGTTTTTTTTTAACATGAGGACATTCAACAGTGTTGCACACATACAGTCAAAATCTGAAATCGGAATTTACAGGGAATATATACAGGGATTTATACAATATATGTCCTCTGTGGTTTCCATCATCTCTCTCAGCCACGCTCCTTCTTGCTCCCACTCTCTCCGCTCTTTTTTTTCCCCCGGCTGACCCTATCTCTGCACCGCTCTAGTACGGGGAGGTAATGATGAGAAATGGAGTTATAATGCCAGTTGTTAAACCTCAGGCCGCACAACAAATGTGCTACAGAGACCTCGCATTTGTCTCTGAATGGATTAGGTCTTTGCTCCGGTAACCCTATATTTAATCTCACTCCGGTCTCTGCCGGCAACTCTGTGTTTCTCACGGTAACACATTTTATGTCATTTTTCTCCTGCTTATGTCTTTAACCGTTGTTGCACCTCGAACCGCTGCAGAGTTTTAGTTCGCTCTCGGTTATCTGTTGTTTTCTAATACAAGAGGAATGGAGGGTAAAAATACTTATCTCTGCGTCTGTTATCTGCGCGACTTATAGCCGTGAACGTCAGACGCGCATTAAAAACAGCTTACCTGGCTGCGCCTGTTGTTCTTAGCCAGAAGTCGGACGCCATCGCTCACTTTGCGCTGCCTTATCGCCTTTTAAGAGTCCCGTGTTGGCTCAGACGTGATCTGTTTTCCCCAACAGCTCAGTGTCGCCTTATTCCGGCTGTTTTCATTCACTGTTCATAGTAATTCCTACGAAAAAGTAATGCGCTGTAATTCGTAGATAACCCTGAGCCAGGAGGCCGTATTGACGTTTTATTTTTAGACGGCGACCTCTAGTGGCCGTTGTAATTGCGACGGGAGGGAGGGGTGGACGGGTCGAACAAATAAAGGACTTTCTTCTCAGGAGACCAGTGTTTGTGTCCCGTTACAGTTAATCTGTAAATAAAGTTCAGTTCGTAAATATGTGACGTTCTACATCACGTCACCACGCAACTGCATCCAGTAGTTTTCTTTTTCTGGTGTTTTTTGGTAACATAACACAGAAGTAGGGATTTGAGCAAAAACCTTACGGTACCAAGTAGTTTTGTTGCCTAAACCTAATCAAGCACTCCCGTTTCACAATGTTAACCACGTGTTTAAACTCTATCGTGTGTTTAAAACAGCGATCGCGTGATATCTTATGATATCATACGAAAACCATTGATAAAACGGCAGCGATATTACGCAATACACCACAGAAACCCATGCATGAGAATGCGTCGCCTTATTCCTTATTTTCTGCACATGGCCTTGTGGTTAAGAGCTTGTTGATATTCTGTAATGTGAGGTCAAACAATGCAGTCAATGTTTCTTTTGTTTTTGTGAGAGTTCTGAAATCAGATTCACCTACAGCAGCCCCCGCGTTGCCTTATTTTATTTGACGGCAACAACCTTTGACCACCTGATCGGGAAATAATGGCGGATCCCTCCAAAGTGCCACAGACTTACACGGTTATTATTCTCAGAGAGCAAGAGAAGTCATAGAATGTTAATAAACTGGTGCCAGTCTGTATTAAATTATCAATGTGCATGAAAAATTCATCTCCGAATGTCTTTCACACTTTCTGAGTCGGAGCACAATTCACTTTTATCTTGTTAAAGGAATGGAAATTTTATTACAAGGGAAAATGACACCACTTGTTTTTCATTTTCCGTTTCACATCCCAAGCAGTGAGATAGCTCTGATTATTGCCAACACTTTTTCAGCGTTCACGCATAATTTGGTTGGGTTTTGGTTGTCCTGTATGTGGGCTGTATAACTCTGGAGCAAGTGGCACGGTTGTCCTCTCAGAATGCAACGCTGCGGTGAAGCGTATCAGAGGTTGTTATTGCAGGCACCCCGCTAAGTGCCCATAAATTACTTGCTAATCTCACTTCTCCAATTTCCATCTTCTTTTCTTAGTGTAAATTACACCCTGGCGGAGACAAAATCAGCAACAAGACCGCACAAGGCTGCGCCTTCTGTTTTCATGTTTTCTAGACAACAGCAGCAAAGTGTAGTTTTTTTTTTTGGTTTTTTTTTTTGCTTCCGTCAATCTGTCAAACAGCTCAGGAGGATGGGACATGAAAGCCGTGGGTCCATAAACAATCGTATATCAAATGCAGGATCTAGTTTGCGCATTTTCTCCTGCCAGCACTGTGAAGAAGATAAAGAATGTCAAGGTGACATGTGCATGCTTTTGGAGGGAGAATAAAGACGGCAATGTCCTTGCTGATTCTATCAGTGGGAGCCATTCTTTACCTTGTTCATTGAAAGAGGAGGGAGTTGGGGGAGGAAGGCCGTGAGAGGGTGGGGGTGCAGGAGAATAAAAGCCAGAGAGAGCATAACATCCCTCCTAGAAACGCTAGTCTAACGCAACACTGTTATCAGCTCCCAACTGCTTTACCTCCCTGATCGATCTGTGGTGTTGGGCAATGCAAATGGCCGCAGCTAGCCGTGGGTATTCCGCCATCAATGGAGAGTAATTATCTTCGGCAACAACCAATATTGGATTGTTAAGCCTCGGGATAAGGTAGCCGGCAGAGCCTTCAAACAGTCACTCACCTCTGCGGGCTTGAAGGCTGATGGATGGATCAGCTGGGACTAGCTGCTAGAGGGGCTCCCGAGGCAAACTAGCAGAGTTACCAGCTCTCATCTCCCTCTGCCCTAGCAGCGCAGCCCTTTGAATCCCAGAGAAAATTCATTTTTAATGTGCCTGGCGGAGGGCGCTTTTTGTTCTACATCGCCTGGATCAATCAGGACGACTTTTCATGTCGAACAGGAACCTCCAGAAACATTTGCCACGAGGGCTTTGATGAGCACAACTTTCAAGACGGTTAAAAAACGAGCTGCCTGACAAGCCATGGAATAGATTCAGGGATATGATTTCAGAGAGTAGCAGCCTGCATATAAGTAAAAAAAAAAAATAATAATCCAATGCCGGTACCGGAATCCTATAGAGTATTTTGTTTCCGTATCTTAATTCGACCGCTTGTGCATCTCTGCCGCTCCTCTATTACTGTAAAGTCCTTTACTTTTAGTTGGGTCTCCTGAGAGTCCTTCAAAGTGTCTGACATCCGCTGGCCTCTGTTCTCAGTAGCACTACTTGTATTGTGGAGTACGCCGGTGCTCCAAATGGATGACCTAGAAATGTTGTCCGTATTGAAAGATGGGAGTCATTGAATAAGGTGCTCATTCTCACATCGTTGGGCTATGCTATACTCGAGCCCCCGTAATGAATAAATCATGGATTCTGCAAGGCTCTCTCCAGATAGAAATTACAATGTACAGCTGCAGAAATAAAATGGAATAAAACATGACTGTGTTCCGTTTTGGTGGTGACAGCCTATGTTGTGCCTCTCCACCATCATTACTAGTAATGGCGAGGATTCAAAGTAGAGATAGCTGGGATTCAAACTTACAGTGGAGTTTTCGAGTTTGACTAACTGCCCTAGTGCTGCTGTTTAATTGAATAATAAAAAATATTTTATAGCCCAACTTATAGCTTGGCCTATAAGTGCTATATCATATGAGGCATACAGTATGTTAATTCAGTGAATGTCCCATGCTTGTGTCTCCATCCCAGGGCTGCACGTTTAATGGCCAAAATGATAATCACGATTTTTTTTTATTTTTATATTTGTATTGCACTTTTACATTTAAATGAAAGAGCACTGCTTTCACTTCCATGTTGTGCAACATTCCCGCTAACGTACAAATCTTTGTATCAAAAATAAGACCGGTGCCTATTCACAGTGCATTTCCTAGAAGCAAAATAAAACTTTTTGGGATACAGTGATGCGCTGTAGCCTTACCGCCACGTCGATGTTCTGGATGTCTGAGTTGATGCTGGACAAGGACAGGGATTCAATGAGGCCGTTTTAAACACATGACTGTAGCATTGTTTTAAACATGTGATCAACGTTGTCAGATGACTTGGGTAGGTTTAGGTAACAAAACTAACTTGGTGGTTAGTAAAAAAAACAACAGTGAAATCAGTTAAAATCCCTACTTCCATGTTACAAAAAATCAAAACACTGGACGCAGTTACACGGTGGCACAGAACATGACATAGGACGTCACAAATCTATGAACAGAAGTTTATTTTCAGATTCACTTTTACAACAATGTTGATTTTTAGTGTCAAACGGGACACAAACACCGGTCTCTTGTTTGTTGGACCCCTAAACTGGCTTCTTTTTCTTTTATATTACGTCGCCTCACTTCCTTGTTTACTCCCGTCATAATTAGCACGGCCACTGGAGGGCACCGTCTACAAATAAAACATCAATATGGCATGTAATAATCTGGGCCTCCTGACTCACAATTACATGGTTTACGTACGAATCACAATACATTACTTTTCGTAGTAATTACTACAAACAGCGTACGAGACCAGCCTGCACTTGCAGGGTGCGCGCTCAGCGGCATGACAGCTCCCAAAACGTGAAGCCAAAACACCTTGATTGCCCCCTGGTGGCTGGCTGTTAATTTAGGAATGATTTGTTATGGAGCAGCAGAGTTTTTCCTATGAGCGGAACATGCATTTTAAACGTCAATATCACAGTCCATCGTGTTCATTTAACTGTGGGAAGCCAAAATCGTGATCACGTTTAATATCCAATTAATTGTGCAGCCCTACTCTATCGCTTCAAAATGATATCATAAAATATCAATACTTTTAGCTTCATTAAAGCATACATTAAATCCCTGCTTGTTCTAATTCTGAAATCTGCCACTGAGCTAATTTGTATTTGTCTGCCCTCAGGCTTTTGATATCTTTCACTTTAAACGAGGAGATGTCTCTATTTCCAAAACAGGGTGTTGAGCTGTTAGCAGCAAAACACCATCCTCCAAGAAATATTTGGCAAATAGTTTCACATTGAATGAGCTCGCTGTGGTCGATATTAACACTTCCTGTCAACATCCGATCTGAAATCAACATACTCCTGCCTACACTTCTGGCTTCTCTTTTTACATAACAGCTTTTACTGTACATGCACCTATTTTAGAAAACTGTTTAGGAGGAGGGGGGATTGTATGCCAGATGCTATTTCCACATGGCAGATATTTGGACCAGGCCTAGTCTAGATCCACTCAGTCAGCGCTGGCTTACCTGAGATTAACTGTTCTCCTGGCTGAGGCTGGCAGCATTAGCGGCCCACCACTGAACGGACGTGAAGCTGAAAGCTGGCTGTTAAAGTGCTGCAGGACAGAAAATACACCCAACCTTTTTCCCAGAGGTGATGTAGTGGTTAGACCCCTACCTTGGGAGCTATATGTGGCCTCGCTAGCTTAAGAACGAATCCTACTAGAGCTTCTCTCATGTGTCCGTCTCAACTGTCTCTACAATATTTAAGGAATACTCTGGGAGGATTTCTCAATCAGAAATCATAAGCTGCAGGAATGGTGTCTTTCAACATGTGATATACTGTACAGGGTGTCTTCTGTATTTTAGAAGCATAAAAATAGAGAACTAGACATTATTTACTGAGCAATAAGCTTACGCAGTGGAACTATTTACTGAACAACAGCCCTGCCCTTGGCATCGCTTTTTAACGCTTTCTCCGCCCGTTTTAAGTACATGTTCCGTCGCAGTTGGAAACACATCATTAACGTTGTAAAACGGGACTATTTTTGTATGTTTAGGCAACAGTAACTCTTCGGTAGGTTTAGGCAACAAAACGACTTGGTTTGGTTAGTAAGAAAAACACTGGGATTGCATTAAAAATCCCTGCTTCTGGGTTACAAAGACAGCTGTAACCATGGTAACAACAACACGTGACGGCCACTGACCAAGCCGCCGTTTCTGACGAGCTGGGAGTGCACACCACGAAGTTTACAGCTTTGCACAATGTAGCATCTCTGAACAAAATCCCAGTGAATCTTAAGGCAACGTTAGATACAGATACAGACAGAGCCTTCTGTCTGACTCTGCGTTCATTTTGTCCGTCTTTGCTCACATTTTCTGAAAGCGGAGCAGAACCACTGTAAGTCGTGGGGGCAGTGTAGCCAATAGTTCAGGTGAGACAGTAGGACATGACAAAGACATTTTTTTTAAATGGCAGAGTGGAGTGCTGATGTATTTCATAGATATAGAAATGTTTTCTACTGGTGCGTCTTTCTTAAGAGGTACATTATGACGACCTCCTCCACCGTCGCCATGTTTGTTGTTGTCAGTAACTCGACTCTGCCCTCGAGCAGATTTATTGCTTCACATCTATGCCAGCGTAAAGGACGCATGGAAGTATGTTGACAGTATTTTCGTACGTAAAGGAAGCATAAGTTAACCTTTGACACTTTTGGAACCATTAAAAAGCATATTTTCTCTTTTGATTGCTAGAAAAATGTTGAAGTTACAAAATGTTACAAAACAACAACAGCGCACCAAAACCCAATGTTTGCACCAGTTTTTCTTCAGTGGGATGGAACAGAGATGGGGGGTGAAAAGCAGATACAATATGACGTTTAAGGTTTGACGATGCCTTCATGGCTTCAACATCTATTGTTTCCTTTTCCTAGCGTCTTATGAGGCCAGTTTCCCATGATGCCCTGCTGGTCCAACATCTGCTTTTCTGTTCCATACGTCGCCCTGGAATGTTTCCCAGGTTTAGCGTCATGTATGTTCTCCCTTTTTTGGGTCGCTGGCTCTTTTCAGCTGCTTTTGGTAAGCTGTTATTTTCTAGGATAAACAAAATCACAGCCAATTGCTCGATTGACCAAAGTCCAATTTAGTGGCGTCTAACTTTTCCCCGTCGAATTCCAAATGCTCCTGTGACCTGTGTGTGTGTGTGTGTGGGAGAGAGGGTTGGTGTGTTTGTGTGTGTGTCTGCATGTGTAATGCCCTATGTTTTTAAGGGAAGTCTGTAGGCTTGGGGATGACCCTTAATCACAGTCAGCTGGGAAATAATTACAAGTCTTGCATTCCTGACAAACCCACAGAGCAGGCCATAACTCTTATTGTTGTTGCATGCGAGACTAACCTACAGGCAAAATGTGTAGATGCCCAGTTTGGGGTGGGTACAGCAGTGTATTATTTATCCATCCACAATACTGTATTTATCATTCTTTATAAAATAAAATAAAAAAAGCATTTGTTTCACAACATGAGCTGCCATACTCTCAGGGGTATCTGTGGAGTATAACACAGCATGGCAGAAAGTAAACACCAATCTTCTACTTGTCTCCAGAAAACTCCACAGGGAGGGGGAGTTGTAAAGGAGCCCCCTTACTCTGCCTTGGCATTTTGCAAGCATAAGCCTCTTTCAACCTGACTTCAATCATGGCTACGTTAAGCAGGTCATAAGAGTGAACAGGATAACCACAGGGCTAACTTTGTAGGAGACCTCAAAGCTCCATCCTCCTCCTCTTTAGCCTCCGAGAGTTCTCCTCTAAAGTACATTTTAAGAATAACATCTTCACTGTGGAAGAGGAGCAGATGGATAGCCCGGCTCGCTCAGGACTGGTGCCAATCCATACTCCCCAGGCTACTGTGGTGGGGTGGGGTGGGGGGGGGGGCAG
>JAOVVB010024113.1:0-15949 GCA_028570985.1 Heterobranchus longifilis | reverse complement strand
TGGGGGGGGGGGGGGGGGTTATTACTGGGCGCACAGCCATTGATAAGTTTGCACCTGGTAGATCTGATGGTGGATTCAAACAATGGGCTGACAAAGGATTGAGTAAAATAAAGGACTTGTATATGGAGGGAAACTATACTGTGCTTTGATGAGCTGGCTTGCATCCATAGAAACCACTTCTTTAAATATCTACACTTAAGGAGATTCATAACATCACAGACCTTCTCCTCAGAGGTGCATCCATGTCAGATATAGAGGAGACCACTCTAAAATCTATACCTACACAAGGCCAACTGTCTTTATTTTATGTTATGCTGCAGTCCAAATAAAGGAATAATTCACGCTCAGGAGAGATGATCTAAAAATAGATATTACAGAGAACGAGCGGGATACTGTTTGTTTAAAAGCACAAACGCAGCACTGAAACTGATTCCGTATAAATGGCTGTTCAGAACTGATGTGACACCTGTAAAGCTTCATCACTATAATCCTAACATCCCTACTACCAAATGCAATGATAACGTCGGTACTCTGCTGCATTGTATGTGGGAATGCCAAAAGATCCAGGTGTCTCCTGTATCATGGCTCTATGTACGAAAGCCCCGAGAGGCAAGTGAGAGAAAAAACATTCTGGTGATCCATTTTCTAAGTCAGATCTAAATTGTTGGAAAAAAGATTTTGACAGGTGTTTGTTGTTGTAATATTAATTTTGGCCACAAGAGGCTGAAGTGCACCATTACCCCACTTTCTGTTCTAAATAGGACTAAAAGCGTTCATGTTTTCTTCCAGGTGAGTTTTAATTTCTCCATGCTTCATGCTTTAAACACAAGGTAGGCGGACACATCGTCACAGTCGGGAGAAAACTGTTCAGGAAATGAAAAAAGCTATTAACCTCAGACGGAGTCTGTCTTTTTTAATACTGTTTATTGGTTAAATATTTGTAAAACCCACAGACAGATGTAAAGGGTGACCCATAGAATAAAAAAAAATTTAAAAAAAGAGATATAGAGATGCAAGGTTTCCACCCAACAGCATGAAATATTGTGTGTTAACAAGTTATGACATACAGTAATGTTACATGTTTGCTTTATGTAGTTGTTTTTAGAGTACATGGAGAAATTAAAACTCACCTGGTAGAAAACATGAATGCTTTTAGTCCTATTTAGAACAAGCCTCTTGTGGCCGAGTGTAACAACAAACACTTAGAAAAATGATCCTGCCAAAACATTTTTTCACCTGTTTTCACAAGTGAAAAAAATGTATTGTAGAAAAATGATCCTGGATTTTCTTCTCTTTTTTTTCACCTAGCAAAGGGTTTTTGTTGTTTTTCTCCACCTGTTTCACAGATGACATTTTGTTTAAGGAACTTAGAAAGGCAAAACCTTTTTTTCACCTGTTCTTAAACACAGGAGAGAAAACAATTTCTCACACAGGAGATGGATCACCAGAATGTTTTCTCTCAGGGTAAGAGTAATGCCATAGAAAATTAAAGAAAATTAGTAATGTGTATCTCAAAAATATAACTGATGTTTCATTTCTTGTTTAATTTCTGTTCTCATTTTGCTTTTAGTAGAAAAGTGGTTTATTGCCTTCAGTTCACAGAAAGAAAACGTGTATATTGTTGTGTGTTGTTTGCAGGTGAACAGCTGGTGTACCAGATCCCCAACAACAAGGTGCTCACCACGAAGATCGGCCTCCTCAGCAGTCTGCGCGAGTACGAGCGAGTCAGCAGCAAAGTCCACCACGGCCGAGGACTCAGGTTGTGTGTATTAAAAGCAGACACATATAACAGCTTTTTCCTTTACAGGATTTATAGTTGTGTCACAAACCTCCTAGCAACAATCTGGTGCCATCACGGAGGTTCAATAGAGGGCCGGCTCTGCAAACACTGATTGAAAGACATATCAGTCTGTGATACTATTTAATAAACACGGCCAAATGGCATCATCTCAATCACACAAGCTTGGTACTGAGCATTATGTGTGTCAATTATATAAACTATTTCAGTGGTTAATTATTAATAGTAAATTAATACAGATAAAATGTTTTACATCCTGGTTCTTTTAACCAACATGTCAATGTGAAGAGAAAAAAAAGTCTTAAAGGTACAGTGTGTAGTTTTTAGCGGCATCTAGTGGTGATGTTCTAGATTGAAACTGATTGAAACACTATCCCCGCTCACCTCTTACCTTGCATGGCAGCTGGATTCCCACGATATCACGAAATTATGCGATCGCACAAATCCATCTTGCCAGGCTCCAAGTAAAGCGTTTGGATCCAGTCAGGATCTGACTGGACCAATCAGCGTCCAGTACTGGCAGGTGGTTTAGGTGTGTGACCTGCAGCGTGAGGACTGTTCATTCAAAACAACAACTCATCTCTGCGTAGATGCTGCGATACCACAACAGCGTCGGTTAAATCAGAACTGGAGAATATTTTTTCATTGAAAGAAGAGCACTGAAGGCTTTTCTGCATTTCTCCTGACTGACAGATGGTTCGTCCAATCACCTGCCAGGTAGTTTTTCAAAGCGCCTGCCCTGACAGTTTCTAATGACAGCTTCTCAGATGGTACGGTGAAACAACCATCGGTGCCCACTAACTGTAAAAATGTGAAAGGGCCGTTCTAGATGGCCGCCTCCATGGAGGGAGAGCCGCTCCCCATGTAGATAAAAACGGCTCATTCTCAGGTCATAAAAACACAATCATTCTTATTTTGATGGGATTATATACTAATTAAAGCCTGTATTCCATTTTCAGGCAGCTAAATACACTGGACCTTTAAATGTTGCTAAATCCTGATTTGGTGCAAAGAAGCATGTGACATCAGCTTTTTTCTAACTGAGCTGCAACTACTTCAAATCAGTGAGAAGAGAACAGAGAAAAGTTGATGTTGTACCAATACTGAGCTAAATGTAACAGACATTGATTTGATTTGATTGGTGTATTCCTAATAATCTACTGTCATCAGTCACGTGTAGAATGAGCCGCTGCAGGTGCACATGCTGCTGCGGTCAGATGATGGCATGAGGAAAACACTCACAGTGATATCTGCTGCCAGCGAGACCGGCGCTGTTAGTGAAATACAAGATGACAAGCCGCCGTTATGGCGTCCACTTCTCTGCTGACTGACGTTAATGTGACACGTATATTCAAACATTGCGCTGTATGACTTGTTAAAGTGTCATTTTGATGGCAACCGTGGCACATGCGCTGCATAATCAACCATATAAATCACGATTAAATGAGCAGTCTGCACTGAAGGAAGACGCACGGTAATGAATGGAGAGAATGGATTTTTAAGTGGCTCGCCTTTATGATGCACCAAATATTTACATACGTCTGTAAACAATCTGCAAGTAATTATCACATCCGTGTTTATGTACGCCACTTCACAATAAAGCAAAAAGGTTTCTTTGTCCTTCAGTTCATATTTATTTGTAAAATAATGTGTTGATCATTGAAACATTTGACTTGTTAAATATGACACAAACATTTTTATTGACTGATAAGAACACAAATAGTTATCTACAATGACGATGACTTTTCTAGCCTTACAACAGTTGGAATATACTGTTTTTATACATGAAACTGAAAATACAAAGTTACAGTAAACATGCCTTTTGATAAAAATATCTTTACAAAAAAATGTACATTTCTATACAACAGTTGTCAGTTACGCTACCTCTACAAGCCCCACGATTCTGGTTAAAACCTGCAACGACTCCAACAAACTGTCGGTATATTATTTCAGCGTTATTTTTAAACGTAGTCTCTTTCAGTCTATTGGTATTTCAAATAAACATGAGAAGGACTATTTACAAGGCAAATTAAAAGTGAGTGTTGAGAGCCATGACCCAGATAAATTACAACAGTTAAAAGCAATGATTTCTTTTTTTAGTTTTGTATTTTTGCAAAATATTTGACACATCACCATACTGCTCATTAAATAACAGGCTACCAGCAAAAAAGATAAACATGTAGCAGAGCCATTTCCCTTAGACATGTTTTTGGATACAAAAATAGTGCTAAATATTACACAGTATCATCATTCAACAGACACTTATTTTGAATGAGCTGCAGGACAGACATTTTATTTTATGTTTTTTTTTCAGGCAGCACTGCCAGGTTTGACTGTTGTGTTCATGAAATTGTGCAAGACGAACCTTTCCTTCACATTTAATTAATTCTCGATTTAAAGGGTCAGTTCAACCAAATCACTAAACAACATTTTCTAACGTGCCTCTGGTGGTTTGGTTTTATTTTCTCAGGTTTTGTGCTAATAAGATGCAATGAGTTGTGTTTATGGTGTTCAAATGAACATTTACAAAACACATTATTCAGGTTATTAACACACAGTTTTTATGGGAACCGTTTTCTACCCAAGGTCAATTAAAATGTCTACAGATGCATGTGTGGATTTCCCAGAGTAATTAAGACATTGGGCCTCATGCAGGAAGAGATACACAAATAAATGTCCTCTTATTTTTCTCAAGCCCCAAGGAAGTGCCTCAGGCTGTGCAGGGAATTTCACATAGTGGACAGACTGTGGAATTACAACTTCTGGGTCAGTCACATGATGCCATGGGACCCAAAAAGACTTTTTCACATAGACTCACATTGTGAAAGAGATGTCAGTAAGTCAATTGTTTTAGCATAACAACCCCCACAAATGACTTGTTTCACTATCAGAGTTTGATCCATTCGGTTTGATAACATTTGTTAAGTCTAGAAGAGCCGCGTGATTAAATAATGTTTATGCCCTTTCAAGTTAGCGGAGGGCTAAACTGGATGTTAGCTGCCTCAGAAGTCTCTGGTGCAGCTGCTCTGTGGGCCACAGTGAGGAAGCAGGGCGCAAAATCTGGGTAATTTCATGCACGGAAGTCAAACTTTTTTAGTTGCAGTGACTTTCATGTATGAACAGGCCCCGCCTCCAACGCTGTATCCAGTTCTATTTATACATCCATGATTTTTGTTTGTATCAGGATTTGCTCTTATTTTGTCAGTAGCCATTTATTTCTGGGATTCACCAATGTTTTCTTATTTTTGCTCTTCTCCTTATTTTACCAGAGCAGTCTTACCAAGAAAAGTCCACAAATTGTTTGTTCAATGCACGAAAACACATTTTAAATTTGAGGAACATAAAACACATGAAAATAATTATCTAATTTAGATTATTATATATTGTATACTATGATATTTATAAATAACATTATTATATGTTTAGCAGCATTTCTGATTTTCCTGTACTGCCAGTACTGATGCTCTGGAAAATCATGTTTCATTTGCACTTTACATTTAACAGCACGTCAGTTTCACTGCTGAAGTTGTTCTTCTTACAGCCTTTCTGGTGGCATCTTTCTAATTCTTATATAACTCTATTTTTTCTCTTAATATAAAATATAAGAAGAATGTAAGAGAATGTTGCTGCATGAGGCCCAGTGCTCTTGGAAAGAAACATTGCTGTTGAATTCCTCAAATACCATTTTTAATGCTTCAGTGCTCCACAAATGAAATGTATTTGACCTTGATTTCACTGGGGTGGCTCCAAATTTCAATCGCTCAGATCTCAAAACCTGTGCAAATAAAACCACAACTATCTGCTCGACTTGACACTAAAAGCCTTTTTCTTTTAGTAATTTGGGTGAAACAACTCATTAAACAACAGCACTGAATCAACTTTTACATCAATTCAGGACTTCTACTGATATTCAGTAAGTGTGAAGTTAATCCAATGGCAAGAGGCCTGTCTGCTTTTATACTTTAAAAATAAAGCAGCCTCAGGAGGAGTTGTGCTGTAGTCACACCGGGCCTTCATGCTTTTGAGCACAGATTGAAGCAAAACCAAAAGAGTTCAACACAGAACAGTGAAGTTAAACAAGCAGCAGAGGAGCAGAGATGTTATTGGCTGCAGAGAGTGCAAGGACAACGGTAGAGGTTAATGACAGCAACGTGTTTGATAAGAAGCTGTATAATTTACAGCTCTGATGAATGTTGTCAGCCCAGCAGCCTTTCTATCTCCTGCAGTTTATGCTGACAACCCCCTCTGCAGCTAATATATACCAGGTGTGCCTGCTGATTGGCTGCAGCCTTGTTGCTATACGGACCAATCAGCTGGCACACCTGGTGCACATTAGCTGTAGTTCCCAACACCTCCCTCCCTCTGACAAGCTTGAGACAACAAAAAATAAATTTACTTAAGTTACATATTGGAAAAAAAATAGGCAAACATGATGTGAATAATTAGCATGCTGACATCCAGTCACTGGTGACATGATTCACTTTGTAGCAATTTATTTATAATCAGGTTAATTAAAATTGCTCAGCTGAAGCTCAAGCTGCATTTTTTTTCATGTTAACAGCTCCACATGGCAACAATGTAACACATGTTAACTGGTAGAAATCATGTACATCATCATGGTAATAAAATGCACCAAATGATCAAATGCTGGCCAGCTCAGCTTCATCTGACCACAGTTTGTATTTCACTTTAATATTGATTCTTTTATTTTATTAAAAGAGTATTGGGATATAGTTTTGTATAGACCTCTTATCAGACTGACGTCACGCAGGCATGCGCGCACACACTGGTTGCAGAAGAAATTCAATGATATTAAATGAAGGCTGAGACAAGCTGCATGTTGTACCCCCATGATTTCATGTGGTGACTTCTCCATTTTTTTACCCTTTAGAAATCAGGAAGTAATCTTAATTTTTGTATGTTGTACATACAGTAATTTTCTTTTAATCGAAGGAAGAGTTGAAATCTGTTAATAATAAAACAACGTAATTGTCCCGTGTAAAAACAGTATTTCTTGCTAGCTTACGAGTGTGTGATTTCTTTTTGCAACCGGCATGCATGTGCATCCTCAACGTTTGTACACAGATAATTGGTCTATTGTGTCACCACTACTAGAGCTCAACAGTGGCTGTCCACTGTTTGAACAGTTCTGATTCCCGGAAGTAAATTTCCCATTCATTCATTCCATTGATGTTTCAGAAAGATGACTAGTGTCCATAAAACATTTGATTCGGTGCAAAAAAAACCAAGGGGACAAGACTGTCGATCGCTCAGAGACGTCGCTGTTACGATTTGGCTACACTGAATACGTAATGTATGCAGACCGTTTGTGGAGCAGATGTGCCGCGGAATGCACCTTTATACCGGCTACACCTGCAGCGCACATACAGCGGGATGCTGGCAAAACAAGACGGTGAGCTTTTATTTTGGGATTGTTTCTTCAGTTTTTGGACTTAGCACAGCAGCGCTGTGAAACTTCAACTATTTCACTGAGTTTGTGTAATAAGTTAAAGTTAAATAACAGAAACTCTCAAAACCAAGCTGCCAATATGCTCATTGGCAGTCATTAAGTCATTTCCTGTGTATCTGTAGTTTAATTCAAAAGAAATATAGATATTTAATGACCCATTTCTGTGTAAAAGGGCCATGCACACCTCATGTACCAATTTACAAATAGAAGACTGTCCTATCTATTTTTTTTTTTTTACATTTGTAGAGCGGATCTCCACGGGGTATATGCAGCATTTACATGCTTAGGATTGTGGGTAGTGGAGGAGACCTCCAGCTCACCCAGTGGAGCCTGCGCCCCATGTAAGCTGAGTGCTCGCCCAGATTCAGGTCTGACTTGCGGTTCTTTGCTGCGTGTCCCTCCCCCCCTTCCCTGTCAGTCTTCGTTGTGCTGTCCATA
This sequence comes from Heterobranchus longifilis, assembly GCA_028570985.1. Classification (NCBI taxonomy): domain Eukaryota; kingdom Metazoa; phylum Chordata; class Actinopteri; order Siluriformes; family Clariidae; genus Heterobranchus; species Heterobranchus longifilis. The sequence goes on along the minus strand of JAOVVB010024113.1, from coordinate 8,243 downwards.
AAGTAAAAAAAGTGGGTAGTGTAGTAATTCTCCATGACATATCAAATAAAACATGTTTTTCTAAGTCGATATCATGCAGACTTGTGGTTTCTACAGAAGCAGATACCATCGTTTCACAGTCTGATAGCTCGTGGTGAGTCTACCTTGGATGATTATGACATTATGGCTAATAATCAAAATGAGAATGGGATTTTCACTTCCGTAACGTCACTGTTGAGCTCTACTGAGGTTGTTTTAAGGCAGCATTAGCCATTGTGTCATGTTAGATTACTCCATATTTATTGAGAGATTTAAGCAATCTGAATCACAGATCACATGTATCAAGGCATCTCCATATATATCATTTAAAAAAGACTTTGCCTCGCTCCCTCGCCTACATGAGACTGCAGAGGGAGATAGTGGAGGAGGAGAAAGGGCGTTGGCTCCTGAACAGCAGCAGTGCATGTTGGGATGCACAGGCTGAGCAGGGAGGAGCACACTGAGACGTTAGGGCACCGCTCCCTGGCAGGAGGCCTGTGCCAGTGTTGGCTCTCTACCACAGGAAGCCCTTTCTGCTTCTCAAAATTGGCAGGAGTTAGAATATATGATGGAACAGCCCCGCAGGGCATTTGTGTGATAAATGGATAAAGCTGGGTAAAGTTATGCTCGCAGCTACTGGCTTATGCATGAGTCAAATCCAAAACCAGGCGGCACCGATGTTTCATTCATTTTGTTAAATATCATACTGCGGTGGCAGATTGTTCCGACTGTCCTTGATTCATTTGATTTCTTGAGCAACAGAAAAACAGTTTGTGGAATTACATTGCAAACACATTTCATAAAAGCAGGGTTGATCATCAGCGTCATGTTCCCTTCTTTCCACGTAATTCAATTTATAAATCTGAATAAAAGCCTTTATTTTCTTCCCTTCTGTTTTATTTTTTCAGGAACAGGATTAGCGCATGATACTGTCTCTTGCAATACAAGTTGCACAGAATATCCATGAGGTAAACTCGGGCCAATGCATTAAAATGGGTCTTGAACATCACGTTCACTTTGTGCTGCACAGTTGGGCATTTAAATGTGATTCAGCATCTCTTGAACACAACTTACAGTCCAGAATGAGAGTCTTGATCCCTCAGAGATCCTTTTTCTGTCTCTTGAAGGTGATGATGAATTGTAATACCATCGACCGGGTGTGTCTGCTGCCTCATCCTGATGTGATAAAAGGAGAAAACTGATGAAAGCACATTATAGGACTCCTCCTCAAACACGGTGGCTATTTATAAAGCTGCAAATCTGATGAGGATTAGGCCGAGTTTTAGAGCTCGTCCGTTTTCAATGGCCTCAGAAATATCTCGGGAAGTGCAGAAATATTTGCTGGTAGCCGGAGCTGCCTCCCTATAATCCTTCTGGACATGACTTATTGAGGTTCTTCTCGCTGTGATTTCCGATCCTTGGTAGGCGTGCAAGCAAAACATTTATATATTCTCCACAACCTCGAGTGGGATTTTCAGGTTTTTAAATGTATGTGCTGTGAGGAGGTTTTGTGAATCGGCTACTGATGGAATTTTAAAAAGGCGGATGTGGAAAGGAAATGGAAAACTGAAGCGTAACGTGGTTTCTTAAGAGGTGGATAGAACTGGGACACCAGACTCCTGGACAGGCAGATGTATGAGGAAACAGGTGTGGGGTTAGCTGTGGGCACTTTTGCTAGTACACACATAAAAAATAACTTTAGAGCAGCTGACAGTTCTTTCAAGGGAGAAAGGAACAGATTCGTGGAATAAATGCATCCAAATAAAACAACAAGCAGAAACTCAACAGTTGAGACAGAAACATACAAGCCAGCATGCTAACATTTAGAAAAAGATAAGCTCATGCTAATGTAACATTATCAAGGGCTGTGGACTGTTAACAGCACTTTCATTTGGCCATCTTTTGTATTTATAGGTTATTGATACATGCTGAAATTCAGTTATTGGGCCTCATTCACTATGTGCGTAGAAATATTCTTACTTTGTGCACAAAATAAGTGTGCATGCAAAATTACCGTCAGATTCATGACGTGAACTTTACCACCATGTTAGTCATGTTAGTGAATCTGAATTATTCTAAATTGACGTGTGTTCCCGCTGTTTGCAATCATCATACTGCCACGCCCCCACTTCTCTATATAAGGTATATATAATGTAATATACATTTATCCAGAGGTGTAACAGAGAAATCTGTGAAGTTGTTGTGAGAGAAGCATGGCCTCTAAAGCAAAAAAAGCAGAAGAATTTCACAACTGAAGGAATTGAAACAAATGGGGCCAGGGTGAAAGCCAGAAAAGGCACACTTTTCTGAAGTGTTTCCTCAGGAGTGATGATGGTAAAAAAAAAAAAAGAGGCTGGGCTGCTGTAACCGAGACGGTGAATGTTGTGTCCCTGAAGATACAGACTGCAGCTCAGGTAAAAAAGAAATGCTTTGACATTAAAGTTGATGCAAAAAAAGTTCATGGAGCTACAGTGTGCAGACCTTTCTTTATGTTTTCATTGCTGTCTTCTACTGGTCCAGCTTTGAATGTGTGTGACTTCTATGCATTTTTTAAAATATATATAAGCCATTACAGGTTTCTACCACACCCTCACACATACTTTGTATTTCTTTCATGTGATTTGTATTTATGTGTGTGAAATAGAGATGCTAGTTTTCATTTTCCTAAAACACACCTTGCGAGTGCAAAGTTTGCACCAGCAAGTTAACTAGCAGTTAAAAATGTGTATAGCCTATTTTTTTCTTTTACCATGCAACAAAATTATAATAATATTGTTTAACTTATAGTAATACTTGGTCAAAATTGGTTCGTAATGTCGGTTGATTATTAACATCCCTAATACACACCTGTAATCATGGTAATTGTACATTAAAGACTGAAAGCCCAGCAAAAGCTTAAAATGCATGAATAAAATGTCACTGGTGAAAACTAGACTAAAATTTATTTTTGCTGAAAAAAAGTAGACTAACTAACAATCAAATGACCGAGATATGACTTAAACTAATAAACATCTTTGTCAAAAGACTAAAATATTATCAAAATCAGGTGTTAAAATGAACACTTTTGCTCTCCCAGAAGCAAAAGGAGGTCGTACCAGAGCTGAACTGAATGTTACACCAACAGTGTGCGACTCATAAACACAGCTAAGCGCCTGATACAGAGAGGCAGCCAGCACCGAGCCAACTGATGATGTGGCTGCATCATTACACACACCCCGAGAGGCGAGAGGCAGGAAACTCTTTACCTTAGGCCTCGCCGTTCATACCCCCTTCTACACAATTCAATTAGATGAATGTTGTTTATGGGCAGTTCTGGCCCATTGGAATGCCATTATTGCTCCCTCTGTTGAATTCAGCATTAGCTGCCCTTCAGTGGAGCTTCGAAATGTCATAGAGCTTTTGACTTAGGAGATGATTAACGAATGTTTAGAGATGCTCTAGACAGTGGTTAAGGCTTTTAATGAGGACTGAATTTAAGAAGCTTTAATGCAGACAGGCTGCATGAGCCTCCAGGTCCGTTAGCAGCAGAACAAACTCAGATAATGGATTAAACTTTACCTGATCTCAGTTGTCGATGTCCGATACGTGGTTCTCTATCTGTAAAGGAGAGCGAGGAAGTTAAAATCACGGCTACGATGTAGCAGCTAAACTGATCACACAGGTTGTATTTAATCTTTTCTAAAGGTCATCGCTGATATACGCTCAACACGAGCCGCCGCGCCAACCTGCGAGAACAGTCTTCGTGGTACATTATCACGATGTGTGATCAATGTGACCTTCAGGAAACAAATAAATCTCAGAGCCGTGTCTCTGAAAAATAATGTCTTCCATTAGCGGGGGCACCGAGCTTTCATCAAGGATAGCATGCCCATACTCACCTGCTTAATGGCTAATAAATATAGCATAATAGAGAAAGCATGGTCAAAAGCATGGCCACCCTGCACAACTGAACCCAGATGAAGCCGAGGATAATTACTTTGCTCACGATGCTTGAACTTGAAAAACTGTGCAGAGTGAAATGAAGCGGAGTGGCTGTATGGTTTACTTTTGAAAAGAAAACATGTAAAATAAAGTGCTTTATAATTTGGAGCCCCCAGCATGCAGATAACTGTTATTAAGCTCAAACATTATTTCATAAAGGCTGGACAGTGTAAAGAAGACAGTAATTATATATTTTAGTTTAAATGCTTCAGCGGCATTCGGTTTTTAATATTTAAAGCACAACATGAAGGAAAACCACATTCTGTTCAATGAAAAACAATGTGCCGTTTTTGGCATAAAAGCTTTAATCAAACACCAGTCTCTGTTTTTTTTAAGTAGTTCAACTCAACATCTTTGACTGAAAATATCAACGCGTTCTCACCCCCGACTCGTCACCTACAGACGCTCGGTCAGGACTCCTTACCGTCAGTTTTTAACGCTCTAGGTACCCCGTCATGTTTCAACGTGCAGGTCCCGACAGACTTCAACACGTCGTTAACTTTGTGTTTAGGCAACGAAACTACTTGGTTAGGTTTTGGAAAAGATCGTACTTTGGGTTAAAATAAGTATGTTTGTTACATAACTTGCGTACCTGATGAGAGTTCAGTGTGTAACTAACTAACAAAAAGTTTACACGGGATGCAAACAGTGGTCTCCTGTGTTAACGTCCTGTGTTTGTTTGATCCATCCATCCACCTCGACCTCCTCCCTATTTGTTGCTATTTATAGCACATCGTTTTACAGCGCCGCAGTTGAGCAGTTGCTCTGAGCGTCTGATAATAATAACACGGATGTTAGCTGAAAGCCCGGTGCGTCTCGTACAGACACTAAAGGGTGCTTTGTGCTCAGAAGTTAACGAGTTAGGAGTGAGAACGGGTCGAAAATAGAATTTTATTTTTTGGTGTATCAAAGTTAATTGCAGCCTTGGATGAAATATTGCTAAACCCTGTGGAAGCTGTTAAGATCTATTTGAAGTTGAGAAAAATACATTAGTTGTAGTAAAATATGGATGAATTAACTATTATAGAAACATTAATTTCAACCAAATTAATGACTCCCAAAAAGTCTCAAAGATAGGGCAAAAACCTTAAATCAGCAATTCTAAACAGCATGAATCTTGATATGACATAGATACAGATAGATATCGTCTTTTTGATTTTGGATATTGTAACATGGCATAAGTGTTAATAAGTTTAAAGGCTGCATTACAGTAAAGTGATGTCATTATTCTAGCTTTTCTATTATTTGTCTTTACCCACTTATCATTGTTATACACATTACTGATGATTATTTATCAAAAATATCACTATGTAAATATTTAGTGAAAGCACCAATAGTCAATCCTACAATATCGCCACAATATCGATATCGAGGTATTTCGTAAAAAATATTGTAATATTTGATTTTCCCTATATCGCCCAGCCCTAGGATAGATAATAGATTAATAATAATAATAATAGATAACAGTATTTGACTGTCTATATTATACATTTGATAATGCAAGAAAAATGCCAAACATTTGCTGCAGCTTGATGTGCAAAGTTTCCATTTTTTAAATAATTTTAAATGGAATACTTTGGTCGGACAAAACAAGCAATTTGCAGATGTCACCTGGGCTCTTTTTTTTCTGACATTTTATAGATCAGATCATTATTTATTCATAATATATAATATATAATATATAATGTCCTGGACAGAGCAGCTCCAGTTGACTTTGCTTCTGCAGTGACCTTGTGAAAGAAACCTATTCATACTTTTCTTCATCCACCACTTTACGCTCAGATTCACAACAGTCCATGCATGTCTGGTCTTAAACGCTCCTCTATGTGTCTTGAGCCCTCTTCTTTAATTATAGCCTGTAAGTATATATATGTGTGCGTGTGTGTGTGTGTGTGTGTGTGTGTATGGGCCCGTGAAGAGCCTTGCTTCCACTGTTTGAGCCGGAGTCAACAGGGAGAAACTGTCAGTCCAGGCACTCTCACCATTCACTCATGTGCAGCAGCGCTCTCTCAGATCTGTGGCCATGAATAATTCTGGACAATTAACTTTCAGAAGGCAAAGACTGTCTGCCCACTTGAGATCTCCCAAAGTGCCTTGCTCTTTTCCCTCCCCGTCAGGCCTGTCAGCCATTTCTCTTACCAGATTGTGGCTGCCCTCCTCGTCGTAGTTGTCGTCCACTCCATCGGTCATCTCTCCCGCCTCCACTTCCAGCTCCCCCTCGCCGACCTCCTCCCCAGAGTTTTCTGCCGTCTCTGACACGGACTCCTCATGCAGGGAGTCGCAGTTGTCCTCGTACTTTCTCTGAGCTTCTGAGTAAGAAAGAAGGGCACAGAGCTTCAGGGCTGTCCTCGAATAAAGAAATTCTTAGTCATACCATTTTGTCGACTAATCGATTAGTCGCCCCCTCCATGTTAGCGGATGGGACATGGGCCAAACTAAAAACTCAAAGTCCAATGACTCATGTCCAATACATTTTTCCCAAAGAAAAGTTTTTATCATTCTATTCTTTTTTCTGTCAAGTTTCATTTTAAGAGTTATTTGATGCAATAAAAATGGGGTGAAACATGATGATTGACAGCTGTGAATAACTCGTGATTGGTCAGGTGGGTGTGTGGGTGGGACTTTGATACCGCTCAATCGCTACTGCGCAGACTTTGGCTCGAAAATCACAACATAGCGGCGCTTGTATCTGGAATATTTAGGCTTCACTTTTGTACAGTGGGAGGAAGTGGAGACGCATCATCCATCTTCATACAGTTTTTGGTTTGTCTAAAAAGAATCGTGCAAAAACATCACTTTAAATCTTGTGTTTATCAGAGATGTGCTCATAAGTTTCTTGAAAATAAGTAATTCAGCATGAAAAAAGCATTGAAAATTACTAATGGATTAAAGAAATCTTAGTTGACTAAAACGTCGACTACGAGGGGGCAACCCTACAGAGAATTGGTTTTCTCTGGTTCACACAGCAGTAGAAAAGTTTTCTTGGCTGCCTTTTTATCTTTTCAAAATCTGTGCGGAAACAAAAAAGTGTTGCCCCATAGCGATCCCTAGAGTCTGTGCTGCTCCGTACGCTCAGCTGGACAGAAGTGGTTTGACCTCAGCAAACACACACTCTCATTTTAACCAATGCAGCTGTCTGCACCAGCTGCCGAATTCTTGTATTTCACACAAGATATACAAGCTGCAACCTGAATCATCTATTTTTTAGCTTTCCACTTATCCCAAGTCAGTACACTGACGGAGGACTGCAGATGCTGCTGCAGATGTGCTGCTTTCGCTGTATAGGCAAGGTGTTAGCGCTCTATGCTAAGCAAGGCTAAAACTTCTGGAATTCCACTAAATGCAAAAATTTTGGGGGATAAAAGTGCACTTGGAAGAAACTATTAACAAGTGTTTAGACAGAAAGGGAAGCAAATTTTGTGTCATTAGCATGAACAGTGACATGAATGACAGTTTGTATTTATTTGCTCCAAACAGCCAATGTACCAACTGTACATCGGCTGTAAGCTAGCTAGCAACTGGCACACTAACAAATCGAATATTGAGATTGATTACATCACCGGCTGCTGTTTATTTGGACAATAGTTATCATTTTATTTTGCTAATTTAATGATCTGCCTCCTCCGGAGCCTCTGTGCCTCCCTGTGTGCAGAGTCGGCATATTTTCACATCTAAATCTGTGACTTAAGGATTTAATTCAACCAAACCAGAGTAGGTGATTGTTGGAACAGTGGAAAGACAGTTTGGGTGAGCTTTATTTGAGCCTGAATGACGTGTGTGTTAACGATGAGTTAACAAGGCAATTAAAGTAACTTTGTCTGGTGAAACTTTCTTTCGGAGGTGCACGGCTGCATTTTTCTATTTAATAAAGAAGATGTGTAAGAATACATTCTACCTTGACAGTTTGTGAGCTGAACAGTGCGTTGTATCGTCCTAGGCGCACTGTTAAAAATAAATACATTTAAAAAAAACATCTCAGCATCTCTGTGTCTGGGGAGCAGAGATAGCGGCTGGATAACCAGTCTTCAGCAGCTGATTGACACCAGAAATGTATTGATCCAAAATAGTTTTCATGTCAGCTCCATGAGAAGAAATCAACATGCAGTGTATCTATCATTCATTGAATTTATTTCCCCGCCGTATTACGCAGGACGGAGGAGAATGTGACCATGACACACACACACACACACACACACACACACACACACACACACACACACACACACACACACACACACACACAC
>JAOVVB010024104.1:0-15949 GCA_028570985.1 Heterobranchus longifilis | reverse complement strand
TTGGAGAAACAGAGTGCAAAGTGGACTTTACTGCATCCAAGTGGTGTCAGTTGTGTGTGTCTCTGATGAACCGTGAGCCAGTTATTTCTGACTGAACAGGACATTTATTGAGCCTTTCACAGCATTTTGGTTCATTTAATTAATGCTGTTTTGCTGTTGCTGAACTAATTTACTTGCTTGTTTATGCTAATGCTAGCTTAGCTGCTACTTTCTGGTGAAACTGCTGAATGTGGACAATGTTATTGTTAACTGATATGTCGCTATCCAGCCACATACTAGGTTTCAACCTAGTCTTGTTTAAACTGGCACAGAGTGTGACATTTTATGCAGTGCAGTATTTGGGTAATATACTATCAGGTCTAATCTCGCCAGCATGCACTACAACTCTTTAATATCACCTTATTCATCATGCATTATTAATTCAAATAATATTTATCTTATCCCTACTGCTGCTGCACATTTTGGTACTTTTCTCTTACAAATTAGGACTTTCAGTTACAAGCAACCAAGAGTGAAAGTGGCAAATCTGTGTCACAGCATAAAATACGGCATTAAAAAACTCATGCCTTTGTTTTTTATTGCACTATTTTTAAATTGTGTACAGTGTTTGTACAGTGTGTTGCCTGACCATGTCAGAAGGAGAAAGTGTTTATATCTGTTCAGAAAGGCCATTCTCGAAAGTGGAATGAAATCCGGCTGCCATAGAGAGGGGGCAAATGCGATAATCGTTAAATATGGGGATATTCTAGAAAGTATTCAAAGTCACAAAAAGTGCCAGAAATTGTTGTTTAACAAATGAAAAAAGAGACCTTGAGAGAGAGGTTCAAACCCTACTTACTTTCTCACCTCTGAACACCCAGCCATCATTTAATGAAGGCAGTTTAAGTTTTTATTCTGAAAGTAAAAAGGTGGATGGCAAAGTTGTTGCACAGTCTTTCATGGTGTCTCCCAGGTGTTGCACTAGTGGCTAATAACATGACATCAGCAGCGACCCTAAAACTCTAAAACACTTATCTGTCCAAAGGACTTATCATAACTATGTTAATAAAATAACACATTTAGACGATTACACGCAGCTCTGGCAGAGGTGCGTGCTCTCTAATTGCTTTGTAGTTTCACTTTAAATCTACTACTTCTGGGTGGACTTTCCCACCTTGGCTGATTCACACCACATACAAAGTGCTGTGTGAACAAAGTGAGAGCCATGGCCCGTAGTGTTACTGAATGTCTCTCAGTAGGCCTGGAAAAACAAGGCCTCAATGACGTGTTGTTGCCTTAGCAAATAATGCACTGACTGAAGCCAGCTTCCTCTGTGGTAAAACCAACATACTTGGTATGCTTGTGGTAAGATATGCACTCTCTCTCCTCGGTCTTTCCATCTTTCCTTCTCTTTCTCTCCTCTCTCAGACCCTGTTTTGTTTTGCCCATTCCAGAGAGCGTGGCTCATTTTAATTCAGTTGGCAGGCTGATCACACATCAGCCTTGATAAGCTAAGTGGCCCTCAGCAGCAGCAATTGAAGGTCCTTTTACTCTTTTTTAATCACTCACTTGTTTGTCCCCTTGTTAATCTTTTTTGTCTTACTTTTTTTTCTCTCTTTCCTCAATTGTTTTCATGGTTTTGTTTTTCTTTCTTGCTTGTAGATTTGTCTTATCTCAAGGTATTGTAATATGATTTTCTCCTCCTCCTCCGCCCTACCCATAAAGCTCAGATTACCAGGGCTTTATCACAGTTTAAGTTGAAAATAAGCAAGGATGCCCCCCCCTCCATAACCATTCTGTCATGATTTTATTTTTTCCTCTTCTCATCTTTAAGCAGATGCTTTGCCTTGCTCGGTTATAATTCCATAATCCCCAAATCTCAGCCATTTTTCATAAAGACTCATAGGAAACAATTGCGTGAGGGATGGGCCAAATTTAATCAGCAGCCTGTGAATGCAATTATCTCGGCGGTGGAGAGGCGTATGTTTGGGGGATGGGGGCCATGGCCGACGCCCCCATGCCATCTACTATACCTCAGCACATATCTCAACAACATTTCTCCTTCGGAGTAACACAAAGGATAATAAGGACATATGCTATTTCTAAGATTAGAACAATATATTAATTTTAGAGATTGATTATTAGCACAAAATGGCTTTCTATTGACGGCATCAATCCAATACATTTTATTTTTACTGAAACTTCCTTATTTTGAGTTTGAAATGAGCCACTGGGACAGTACAAAAGACTGAGTGGTATTTTTACATTTCACAAAACACACAAAAAGAAACGGTGACTGTTTTTGTATCAAGAGAGCATAGGGTTTACACACACACACACACACCTACCAAAGACCTTTTTAGGGCTGCCCCCGACTAAAGATTTTCCTGGTCGACCAATAGTCATTAGTTCAAGCCATTACTCGACTAGTCGTTAATGGTATTTAAATATACATTTAATTTACAAGTGCTGCACGAAGCAAGCCACCTGTTAATGAGCAGTAATGATTCTGAATGTGTCGGAAAAAACAGCAAGGAGACTGAACATTTAGTAACCTTAGTACTTCCATGTTTTTAATGGTAAGTCATGTTGGTGGTTGATGAATGATAGGCGAATGTTTGCCTGCAGAGTTTGCATGTCACTTTCTTGGGGTCATCCTTCACCCTCTCAAAATGATCCACACTTTGGATTTCCTGTCCGACTTAGTTAACTGCAGGGACCAGCCACAAATGCCTGACTGAGTGACTTCCTGTGTCCGTCATTTCAAATTAAAAGCCCTCTACCATTTCATAAATGGTCCAGCTCATGAATGGAGTTTTTTCTGCGACTAAAAATCGTCCATTGAAAATTTGGTCGAACAATGAAATCTTGGTCAACTAATGTTTGGTCGACTATTAGAGGGCAGCCTTAGACCTTTTATTTATTTAATTCTAAAGTTGCACTTGTTTTTTATTTATCTCTGCATTTTACTTGCTGTACATGCACAAGCATCACTTTCCATTATGCTGCTACTACTGCTGTTTTTACAGATTTATTTGCTGTGTTTTTGTCGGGAGAGGTACTTGAGTAATAATGACAATAAAGATCATTCTATTCTATTCGATTACTTTACTGTATTCCATGACCAATGTCTAGTTTCGTCATGCATGCCAACTGCTGCTCTGCATCAAGGCAGTTATTTCTTCTTCTGTCCCCTCAAAGACAGCCATTTCTCATATGTCCTCATTTTCCATTTGTTGCTTCTGTTTTATCCACAGCCCTTACCCCTCTCAAGACGATTTATCTCTTATCCACTGCCATTTTTTTTTCTCTCAATGTCACTTATTTTAAACTGCCTTTCTAGGAGGTTCCACTACTTGTTTTCCACCCAAACACTCAACTGCTAGACGGGGAAAAATAGAGCTTTAAGTTTCAATGAAATAACAGGCCTTGGTGAGACTAAAAGTTTCAAATGGAATGGTTTTAACATTGAGATGGAAGAGGTTGTTTATTGCCCCAAAAATCGCACAGTGTGAATGTGACGCTGCACACATGATGCTACATGCTGCCGCGGCCACTCAGCCATGAATGTCAGTCACCATGTTAAAATTAAATGTGCATTTAATGTGTGAGACCCGTGGCTTTCCACATACATAGGACACACAGGCAGACACATACTGAACATATGTACTCATGAAGAAAACACTCACTCTCGGTTCAGTCTTTAATATCTTCCTTTTTCTTCCATTACAGTTTTATTTCAATCTCCCTGTTTTGGTCTTACAATGCTTCTCTCTCCATAAACCTTTGCCAGTTCATCTCTTTCTTTTACCAACACATCAATGCGAGACACATACTGTACACACACATGCACACACACACACACACACACACACACACACACACACAGCCCACGCTGCTGCTCTTGACCGCAGTGTGTTCAGAGACAGTCAAATCCCAGTGCTGCTATCTCTCTGGTGAACCTCTTGCGAAGTGCTTTTATGTAGTTGAATTAATGCAGTTGTTCTTTTCAGGTCAATAGTTAAACACATAAAAGTGCAATTACATTTGAATGGGTACCACCATTTCGCTTGGGGACTGCGTTAACAGTGTTAAAATTGCATGCCGTTCATGTGGGAGGTACTCCATTCGTTGACCTTAAAGGAGATATGAAGTTTGTGATGCATGCTGAGACATTTCACACTATAGAACTTATATTAAGGAATTCATTGGTTAATATGACATTGTATTTGACTTATTATTATATTCCTATGTATGGAGAGGTAGACCAGATAGGAGAGTATTACAATCGTTAAGCCTGCTTCGATATAAAAGTATGCATTAGTCTTTATTGTGCTGCTCAGAAAGATGATGTGATTTGGTGACATAGCCCAAATTAACTTTAAAGTTTAGTTCTGAGTCAAAGATTACACCAAGGCAAAAATCAACACATCTAATAACAACCTTCAACCACCACCCCTATTAGTCACCATGAATAAAATTGCTAACTCAAACAAACATCTGTCAAAATTATACAAACATGTAACTTTCACAGATTCCTCCATGCCCCCTACAATAAACAAATGTGAAATATATCTTAACATCAGCACCAATAATGACTTCTGGACTCAAATATGCAAAGATACCACCAACATGTCAGTGAACACTAACACAAGACTAATTCAATACAAAGTAATTCACAGAATACATACACAACGCAGAATGCACTTAATGGGACTTACTGAATCAGACACATGCACTCAGTGTACCCTTAACACAACAGAACACTATTTCCATGCACTCTGGCTCTGCCCACCAGTACAACACTTCTGGAAAGAAATAACTACCAAACTATCACTGTTCTTTGGGTGCAACATCCCCCCCACCCCCATTACTGTACATACCAGACTTGAGCATGTTTGACACAACAAATTGCAACACCTGTACTGGTAGCCCTAACTATCCCTAAGAAAAGTATTGGAAAACAGAAAACAACTCATCTCACAGTGGTTAAATATTTTAACAGAACAGGTAACACTAGAACAAAACTCAGCATGACAAATAAAACAATTCGAACATTGAATCTCTTGAGTTGCTGATGAGCTAATGCCACCATTAACTCAAACAACATTCATGTACATTACATACATACACAAGATTTTTTAGAGGAAAATGATTGGTGTCACAGAATGATTTATTGAGTATTTACTTATTCATCCACACATTTTTTTTTCCGACCAACAGTCTTTTTGTTTATTTCTATTATCACTGATGCCACAAATATTCACACCTTAGAACCTATAATATGTCAGTGTTATCCTGATTGAGCTATAAAACATTTTGTGACACCCAGGCACTAATATCTAAAATACATCTTAAAAGACCAACAACTGGTCACATAACGCTGTGTGCCAGCATAGCTATAGGCAGAGAAGACATGTCTCTTGATGACCTCACCAAGGTGTAACATATATAGATTGACAGTCCACTCCACCAATTTTAAACCTTGAATTCAGTTTCCTTTTCATGCAGAGTACTACTCAGCCTGTAAAAACATTTGTATAATGTCTTCAGCAGCTCTGGAGCTCTGCTTCAATTCTGACCATTCTTTTTTTTATAATCTGTCTCTTGTGAGTCCCTCAACTTTATAGAACTGCAATACAAAATGTCTGGAGTAGTGGCCCTAGGACTGACCCTTGTGGAACTCCACACGTTATTTCTTTTGAAAGATGATCATCTATTTTGACAAAGAACTCATAAAGATAAGCAAACAAAAAATAAACAAATGTGTCAAAAGCCAATATATTCTCTCAGACTATGTGTAAATATATGTTCCGCATGTGTATGCATGCATGTGAGTGAGTTTGTTCCACTATCTTCAACATAGAAAGGAAGAACAGAGGAAAATCTTGCAAAGCTTTGTCATACATGGAAATAAAATGTATGCAAACACACAAACCCACACAGTTCACTCTCTGTTTGCATTCCAGTCTTCTTTCTCTTCTACTCTTCCATGTCTATGCACACACATACAAGGCAAATTCATGCACTCATGCAAACACATTTCACTTTTTCTTGTCTTTCACCTATATGCACACACAGATACACACATACACTGTACTATCTGGGATCGGTAAGCATTTCCTTGCAAACAGTGGGGACTGGAGGGCAAGGATGGAACTGTGCAGCAATAGCAGATGATGGATGGGAGGGGAGATCACCTATTTGTAGAGCAAAGGCAGAGATTTGCTGTCCTGACATCTCCTGTCGGCAATCGAGTAACTCAGAGCACAGTGATTGAAGCATCGCTGTGTGGCAACATGAGAAGCGTCTGGAAACTCAGAAAATGTCTTTTCAGGCTTATTGTTGGTTGTTTGTCAATGTTGTTTTAAGTGTGTGTTTTTCTCTTCAGTAAGAGTGCTGGAGATGCACGAAGAGGCTGTAGCAACTGTTTGATCAAGTAGTTCTATTCACCAATTAATGCACCATATATTCAACCTTTGCAATCATGTTTTATACACTATACATTTTCTTTCGTTCATTCGTTCAGTCTTTCGTTCTTTTTCATTATTTTTTCAATAGCAATAATCTATCGTGGTGAATGAACAGGTACACTGATGGATGATGGCTGATAAAAGAGATGTCATTCATTCTCCCATCATCTAACATTCATCACTCCAAGTCATTTATTTTTCATCTATCCAAACAGCATGTACAGTCTTTAATTTGCTCAACCTTTCACTCACTCATTCTTTCATTTATTCATGTTGTTCATTGTTTAACAGGAAGTGGTCCAGTTCAGTCAGCAGCCTGGAATGATTTTCTTTTCTTTCTGTGAGAGTGCATTAAGGCACTCTGTCATTTTATAGCTTCTCCATAGAACTACTTAGTGATTATCTTATTTTCTTCTTCTAATGGTGGATCTATAGTTGGAGAGGGTGCTGTTATTGACCTGCAACATAGCTACTGAGCACTTCCCGTAGTTCACACTACACATTGTTTTCTATCATTTGCCACTGAAACAGTCTGATAAAGCAGTTGCAGAGGGCCGGCAGAGTAGTGCTGACATCCCCCTTCCCAAATCTTGTAGGGATTCAAATTAGTGACCTTCTGGTTACAATCCCACTGATAAGGCAAGCTGGTAATTTAATTGATGCTCAAGGCATGTATAGTAATGAGGGCCTCATTACTGCCGACCCTGAGCCAAGAATGTGTGTGTGAATATGTTTTTAGCATGCTTCTTTCAGTGTGGACTGTACGAGTGCACTCCTCTTATTTTGGCATTTCTGCTCGTCTTGTCTGCTGAGTGCATCCTAGCAACAACTTCAGCCTTCCACTGCTGCTGGGGTGTACAGCAGGATGCGCGCCCCAGCATTTAGCCTCTTTGACCCAGAATGCATCCTCATCTTCCCGCAGAGTTTCTCCCCTCTGTTCCACTGTGCTGATAGCAGCGCTGAGCCGAAACCAAGTTGAAGCTCTTGGAGTCAATGAGACAGTGCAGTGGAGACCCAGGGTAAGATCCCCGGTCCCACTGCTAGAGGAGAGGAGAAACTCCTCTGTCTCTTTGATTGAATACCTGTCTATCTACTGTAATTGCCTGACTGTCTGAGTGTCTTTCTGAATCTCTTGCTGCCTTTCTATCTTTCTAACTACTGTCCAGCTGACTGTGTTTCCTCTTCCCTTTTTTCTTCACGTTTATGTCTATATACCTTCCTCAGAGCGGCTGAAGTTAAGATATCTAGTGAAGGTGTTTTCTTGTATGTATTGATGGTAGTAGTTCAGCACATGGATCTACTTCAGTATACAGAAGAATGAACACTATTGGGGATATCTGATGATGCGGTGGGTGGTTCTCAAACTTTTTCATGTCAAGGACCCCTAAACCTTCACAAATTAGACCAAGGACTCTGATAAGATTGTGTCCCAGGGTCCCCCATCCGGTAGGATTTTTGCTTTTAGATGTTTCATTACATAAAGTGTATGAAACCTACGACCAAAATAGTCACACATTCTGTCATCATGTTATTTTTTAATGGAATTATAGTGAAAATAAATGATTCCCCTTTTTGCTCAAGGACCCCCTCAAGGACATCTGGGGGTCCCTGAACCCCACTTTGAGAACCACTGTGATAATGCAGTCCTCCAACACTGGAGCAAGTCAACCATTTAGTATATTGCTTCTGTTGTCCTACATATTTCTTCATTAAAAACATCCACACAATACTGATTAATTCACTCTCACAAACTCATTAATATGGCTTTTTTTCTGATCATTGGTTTTCTATTTGCCTCCCAGTCTTAATCAAACTCATCCCCACACTGCAATAAAGAAAAAAAATCACAACAAGCACTTACCATCAAAATAATTGCCTGCATACATTTGTTCTGCCTCCTTGAATTTCATATCGTTTTCCTCCAACGGTCATGCGGCCTGATATTGAAGATTGCTGCGCCTTTTGAAGCCATACACTCATTCAGAGACGATTGGAGCAGCTCTCGGGACGAAGCAGGAGGGGAAGGGGGTCGTTTTGAGGCACGAGCTGTAGCTACGTGAACAAACTAATTAACACATTTTCTCTACCCACTAAACAATCAACAACAGGATTTAACCATTGATCTCCCCCTGGCCACCAACTGCACACCCAGCAAATGTGCAAGTCAAGCATTTACTTGTAATGAAAAAGCAAAGCGTGCATGAGTTATGCATGTTATTGTAGGTATTATGTAATATCTGTTTGTTAATTATTCATATATTGGTGACAGAGGCCATGGGAAATACTTTAACTGTCCTGGGCAAAGCGCCAGCAAGGAGCCAATTAAATTTGTTATCCGGCGTCTTGAACTTGGTCATGTCACACTGCAGAGTAGTGTGTTGTGTCCAAATGCACCATGTGTGCGAGAAGCATTACAAGATGGTGGAGCCCTCTGGATGGTGTTGAGGATCACTTGTTGTGACAGTGTTGAACAGAGAGTGTTTTATTTTTCAGTCTGTTTATACAATGTGTTTGAGAGTGTGAATGCTGCTCACGTCCAGCTGGAATTAGTGGAAACACCTTGTCTCACTTGTTTACCACACACAAGAATCCTGGCAATTGTGTTTGGCTGAGTTGTTACTTAAATTCAACACTTTTGTTTACATTTCCAGATTAGAACAGTGAAAAACTGTGGTTGTATCCGTGTGGCCTTCTGATGAGTATGGCTCAAGTTTACGGACGCAAGGACTCATTTCCTTGACCGATTAATGATGGACAACAAATCTAAAGGTCCACTGTCACGTGGAAATATTCACAGATGAAAGACAGTATAAAGTCTCTGCTGCATATTAAGCATTCTAATGTGCTTCTTCTTTTTTCAAGTCACTGTACTTGTTTGTTAATGTCCTAACGTCTATCAGGAAGTCTTTTGCAGAAGAGAAAGCCTTGCCTCTGGTTTGAGGCTACACAATGATCAAATGTAAGGACTTTGCAGTGATTTTCATGGTACTGTTTAGTGAGTTAGACTCAGAAAATAATTGACGAGTAGGACAAAAATTCAGTCACAAATACATGGAGATTGTGGATGCATTTCTACTAATTGTCAAGTCAAGATATCAGGATCAAATGATTACATCCAGACCATCTGCATGTCTCCATCTGCATGTCTCCATCTTGCATTTTTCCTCAGGGTTTCATGTGTTGAAGCTAACCCAGATGCAGACAGCTGGCTTTGAATATATGTGCTTTAGTTACCAACAAGTCCTCCAAACCATACGACTATATAAGTCGTTTGTTCCTACTCTCTAATACGACCCATATGAGTGTAAAATAGCTCCCCTAGCAGTGCAGAACTATGAGCGTTTTTCGCCCTAATACATAAATGTTCCTTTTGCGGTTTTAAACATTGTAAAAACAGACGTTGGTGCGGTAGGTTTAGGTTTAGGCAACAAAATAACTTGGTAGGTTTAGGAAAAAGGTTGTGCTTTGGATTAAAATCACTATATTTGGTATGTTAAATTACTTCCCTACAAACGTGACGTACAGGGTTGGAAATTAGTACCAGCTACCAGCCAAGTGCTGGTAAAAAATGCAAGTGGCTGCTAGATTTGCTTCACTCACCAGACACAAACACAATGGTAATCTATTGAGTGGCAGATGAACAAAAAACTTAATTTCCAACCCTGGTGACGTACTTCCGGTTGTTACGTTAATTTAAAAAATAACTTGCTGATCAATTTCTATTTCAATGGGACGCGAATCCCTGTCTTCTGGGTGAAAGTCCTGTGCTACTCACTCTAAATTTTCTGTTTCATTACTTCCGGCTTTCTGGTGCCATAATATCCAGCTACGGACACTAGAAGGCGCAGCCTAACAGCCTGTTAGTTACATACAAGTTATGCTTTAGCTGGGGCATATTATTGTATATGCATTATATGCACACCCAGGGACAACAGATGGAAATTAGCATTGTGCTTTATCTGGTGCAATATATTTATTGCACACTGTCCCTGTTTTAAATAAACCAATAAATGAAATGTCCTGGATATGTTTACACCTGAATTTGACATATTTTGGCTCCAATTACAATCCCACCAGCCAGTATGAAGGTGAATGCCCAGGTACTTGTATCTCACTTAACCAGGGTTGAGGTGTCCTGCTGGTGTTTTTGTCATAATAACTGCTTTGCTTTGTCTGTTGGTTTGTCCATTGCCCTACTTTGCCAGCAGCATCTTATTGTGCAAACAATTTAAATTTGAGATGCGGCCTCCTCCTAGCCGAGCGATATCCCTCCTGTGGTGAGAGGCAGGATTAATTTCTCTCCCTGACTCCCACCGCACATGCAGAAAGAAGGAGAGGGAGAGCTGAGGTTGGGTGGGGGATGGGGGTAATACCACCACCACCTATTATCCAAGGAGTATCATTTAATCGGGCCTTTGTGGGACGATATTGTATTTGGTTGTTTCAGTGTGGTGCTGGCGGGGCACCTCATGTATGATTATGTGTCTCATCGGCTTCAGCCCTGTGTCAGTAATCTGTTTGTAGGGAGATAGAGAACACACAAGCTCTGTAAATAATGCAAATCTGCTACTGGGCTTCACTCCGTCTTTCTTTCCTGCCATCCGTCTCTCTGTGGCTTTCTTCCATCTTTATTTGTCTCTCTTTCTTTTTTCTCCCACTCTTTCTCACATAAAAGTCAGGATTAGGCATTCTCTAAACTCCTGCACAACAATAATCGAAACCACCCTCTGTATCCAATCATTCAACAGACTGTGTGTGTGTGTGAGTGTGTGTGTGTGTGTGTGTGTGGGTGTGGGTGTTGGTGTTGGTGTGATGGAATTAAATCAATCCTCTGACAATCATTGGATGGACAAGGCGATGCATATGACGATGGCAAGATATATGACTTTTTTTCCCCACCACCTTGATGAAATATAAAATTACAAACTTGTTGGGGCTGCTGTCCTTTACTGGGGGTTAAATCCCATTTGGATTTAGTGTTGTGATGGTAGTGAGGCATAATTGATCCTGTCTGCTCGCAGCGTGGGAATAGAAGGAAGAGAAAAACAACAAAATGGGAAAAGATCAGAGGTTGTAATAACGGCAATATGACACAGCTTTGTCCTGTCTGGCTCTCGACGACAACAGCCATCGTCAGATGTGTGTGTGTCTCAAGATCAGCTGCTCCTCCCAAAACCAAACCCGCTCTCGCCCTCAGATGGAAAGAAAAGGATAAAGTGCCTATCAAATCTAGTGATTAGTGATTTTGATTTGAACATGCCGTATCTGCCCATGTCAGTTGTTAATTATAAAATGATGAGGGGGAAAAAAAAGCGCTCAATTAAAAAGCACATCAGGAGCCTGGTAGCAGGATTGCTGAATTAGGTGCATCCTCCAGGCAGAAACAGTTAAGTGCCCAGGAAGCCCACGTGTGTATCTGTATTGATGGTGCACTCTCTCTCTATTTTCTCCACAGAGATCCTGAGCGGAGGTGTGTATGTCGACCAGAACAAGTTCCTGTGTCATGCAGACACAATCCATTGGCAGGACATTGTCAAAAATCCTCGAATGCATCCTGTGGTGGTGCCCACCAACAGCAGCGTCACATGTAAGTAGCCCAACAAACACAAGTGTAGAAGACAAGAAGACTTCATTTGACTTCAACCTTTCTTTAAAGGAACATTTTACTGAGCGCATTGTTTTTACACTCATTCACAGCTGCAAGCTGCACAGTAAAATCACAGCCTAATCTTCTGAACACTGAGTAGCAGCACTGAAACAGCTGAGGCTTAAAAGAGTACTAACCAATTTAGCATTGCACTACCATACCCAAACTTTTTCAGCTCAAGACCCAAAAAAAGAAACATATGGTGTCTCCCTGGGACTCAAATTTACAAAAAGTACACCATGAATTGCCATGATATCTGCATTTATAAACCATGAATTTAAAATGTATTTATTCAATTATAAAAGTACATCAAAGCAACAATGTAATGTTAAGCCCCGCACTGACCAGCATAGCAAAAAAAAGAATGTGCTTCTATTTTAATATGGAAAATTAATTCATATATCATAGCATTGTTATGCATTTTACTCTGCCTGTTGGCGACCCAATAAAAACGGGTGCGTGACCCATTTTAGGTCCCGACCGAAGAGAACAAACTTGAAGCTCTAATTGTTTTTTCTCCTCAAATAGTGTCATTTCATGTATTTCTTTGATAGTTGCGGCAGTGTAGCCTGCTAATGATGGTAGATCACAATTACATACAGTATGTGATGACTCGTTTGCATTAAATAATCTTTACTGAAAGTAGAGTCAATTCTACCTGAAGGTTCCTGGAACTCAAACTTACAGGACTCAGCAAGTTAGGCTTTCAGACGCCTTATTATGTAACAATTTTCGTCTTGCGTTTATAAACGCAACGGTGAAAGTCGGCCCCGCCCCTCCTCTCCTGCTCAGTGAGCCAGAGAGAGAGACAGCAAGGATAGAGCGAGCTAGACAGTCAGTGAATATCAGCAGATTAAAACTTTATTTTCTGATTGTTTCACCGCGGTCACGAACGAACAGTTCGCAAAACACATCGATGTGTGGTTTTGTATGTCTTGTTCTCTTCCTCTTTCTGTGAGAAGTGACTGCTCTTTCACCGGCACACGTCGGGGGGGAGACACTAAGTGTGAACTCAACCATGTAATAATAATACCACCGCTTTGTATCATATTCAACCTATATTGACGCTACAGACTGTCTTGTATCGCTATGAAACAGTCAGTCAGCCGAGAGACCATGGGCGGTGAGGAGTTGGCACGGCGATGGATGATACGCGCTCTGTTATTGGCTGGGGCTATACCCCCGCGTGGAGATAACAGTCTGTTTAGCCACGTCCACAAACGTCCCGAACACTATGTAAACAGAAAAAAATTAAAATACAGGCAGAGGGCGGGGTCTCTGCAGATACAGACACCATCACATACTTGTAGTGGCTCATAAAAGATGATTGAGAGGGATTACTTTTGTATGAGTCTATACATTGTTTTTAGGATAAAGTTACATAGTATGCCTTTAAAGCAGGGAGGGGTGGTAAGTTGTGACAAGGAGCAACAAAACCACCCCTTGACCTCATTCTGTCACTGTGCTTACCATAACAACCCACAATGACTGCACGTCACATTAATGTGCCACTGTAGCCGACTGGAAGACGTGTTAATAAATGCTTAAAATTATGAAGGGATTTATTTGGATAAAATAAACATAGTTAATCTGTCAGGAGGTAAGGGGGGGGTGATGGTTGAGGTGGTTGTCAGTGAAGTAAAGATTCCCCTTCTGACCCTTTTCTGTTCATTCACTGACTTAGCCTCTTAACACACACTGCTTTTGTTATTAATTTAGTGCTCAAGCTGTTTGACATTTAAATCTCTTGTTTTTCATTCTTTTCTTTAAGCTGTCTCGTCTCGTTCGGCTACAAATAAGAAATCACACAATAAAATGCATTATCATTATGGAGGAAAATAAAGAGAGAGTCCCTTCATATGTCCTCGGATTTCCTCTCACAGCACTCGCTGAAGGCTTCAAATGCAGATTAACAGCTCTGCGCATTGATATTCTGCTCAATCACCCTCCTCCCTGCAGCCCCGTTAGCCCTGGATCGACCCTTACTGCTGTGCAAGTCTTCTACTCCGCCAAAAGATCAAGGGTCTCCAAACCTGTAATCCACAATTGAGAACATAATCTCCATCTCGTTCTTTGGGGAGACACAAGATTTACGCTGTTATTACTTGTGACTTATTTGTGCCGCGGTTGTTGTGTTTATTGGTTCTCTTTTCAAAAAAACAGGACAGCAATTTTGAAATCCATGCCCCGTTGATTCAGTTGGAAAACCCGCCATCTGTCTTTTTCCCCCACACCAGCCCTGGCGTGGCAGCATTCTCGACTTTTTGACCTTCGGGGGCTGTTTTTAAGAAAGCTGTAAAGATTATGGTGTAGGAAGTGGGGTGGGACAGGTTTATTCTAGGTCACTGAGAATTTATAAGTTGAGCTAGTGAAGACCTTGGACACTAAATGAAAACTCTTGACTTCACAGGGCGCCACGCTGAGAGGAGAAGAGACATATAACTAAGTGCAGCAGAGGTTCTGCACACTTGGCACTGTCAGACACCACTTATGACTGGCTGACATTTGTATTATTATCCTGTTTGTGCGCTGCTATTCATACAGTCAAGGCTGTCGACCTCTCTTTCTCGAGCACTGTCAAAGTGCTAGTTTGAGGGGAGCAGACAGGAGAAGCCAAGAAAAGCAGAGGGGCAGACTAGAAAAAGACAAAGAGAGACAGGGATAGACATTAAGTGAAAGAGAGCCACAGAAGAGTGATGAATCAGCGAGGGGTGGATTGAGGATGAAAGAGATGAAATGTGCTGTGGAGAGGGACACAGACGAGGAAGAAGAGGAGGGCAGAAGATGGAGAGGCCTGTGTTGGGGAATAGAGTCAGTATCAATGCTAATAGCTCTCATCTGGAGAGGCTGATGGACAGAGGACAGCACTTCTGCACTTATCCAGGCTCACTTCCCCCGCAGTCAATTACTAGACAGTCAATTAAGTCCTCCAAAAAAAAACCCAGAAAGGCACTGGCTCAAGCTCTGAGGGTATGATGCTGCATGCTTTCTGCTGCTTTACTGCTTTTATCTCAACCTGATGGTTTCATGCTGGGGAGATTTAGAGTGGAGCAACATAAAGAATTGTCTTATTTTCACAAAATAACAAGGTCATTTAAGTTTTTAGAACTGGAACAGCACGTACCAGTCAGGGGAGAGGCTGTGTTGTTACTACAAGACAGCAAGTTTTATCATCTTTCTTGCATAATAATGAGAATACCTGGAAAGACATGTTTTTTTGGGGAGGTTTTTTTGGATTTTTCCCCCGTTTTCTCCCTAATTGCCTACCAGAGGAGGCACTAGTGCAGCGACCAGGACATATACCCCTATCCGGCTTCCCACCTGCAGACACAGAACCTGTGATCCTCGTGTTGGTAGGCAGGGACTCACTGTGCTACCTGGGCGCCCAAGGAAAGACACATGGTTAAGGGGAACATTTTAACCATAGAAATTCTATTTAATTTCTATGATTTTAACTGATATCACCATGAAACTTCCCCAGTTGATTGCTTACATTACAGCAATTATTCTTGTATATCAGGTTTTTGGAAATTGTATGTTTAAATATGTGTAAATGAGGCATTATCTTATTAAATATGTGCTAATTTGCATATATTTCCAGAACAGAAATCTGAATATTGGGTAAATCCAGGTTCAATATTCTTGTTTCATTTTGTTGACATAAGAGGTTTTTACAGAGGAAATGTTGGATGTCTCTTTTTATGACTCAAAAATCAGAAAATACTGTCAACAGCCATTAAAAAAAACTACTTTTGCCATGTTTTTAGGAATAAAATGTGATATAAATCAGGCTATGAATGATATATGAACACACCCCTCTGTAAAATCCTTCAGAATATAGATAAGAATG
>JAOVVB010024064.1:0-15951 GCA_028570985.1 Heterobranchus longifilis | reverse complement strand
ATTTACACATTAAGTTTACTGAAAGTAAAAACAGTTGAAAGTCAGAGGGCGTTTCTTTTTTTGCTGAGTATATATATGAATCAAAATTATCAGTTTGTCTCTGTTAAGGAAGCCGAGGGCGAAAACTCCCTGAGATGGCAATAGAAAGAAACCTTGAGAGAAACCAGACTCAACATGGAACCCATCCTCATTTGGGTGATACTGTAACTGTTTTGGGTGAACAGGAATTGTTTTACAGTCATACTAAAATAGTGTTAGAATGAGAGCAATTACACGATTGGGGATGTGCTGTTAGAGGAAAATAATATCTGCTTTGATGGTAAAAGGAACTCTTCTTCAAAACACCACCCAGTGTTTACTATTACTACCAAATATGAAAAGGAGTTAGGATGATGGATGGAGTTGGGGTGAGAGGGTGGGGTTAGAATTTGTATCCCTCATCCTCTTTACCTGGGCTTAATTAAATCCCTTATGACATCTGCCTTAATAAAATACAAATGACTTACAGTTACTAGTGTCCCTCTGACCTCGCCCCCCTCCCACCCATGGCTTTTCTTTTATGTCCCCTTATGTGACACGGAGTCACAGCAAGATCATTTTTTGCTTTCAGAGCATTTTAATTCAAAACAGAAAGGCCATTTTGTCGAGCAAAGGAGCAAGTAATATTGTGGATTGAAACGCAGCCGGATTGGCTGACCTTACAATGTTCTTGAGAAAATTTGCACGAAATGTGTTTGTAATTATGGTGGGGAGGCAGAGACGGGATGAGAAAGAGAGCACGGGAGAAACAGAACCGAAAAAGAAAGTGTGTGAGCAAAAATAAGAGAGAGAGAGAGAGAGAGATTATTTATTTATTCGAGAAAAAGGCCTGTCAGAATCTCCTCCAAAGCACTGTGCTGCGGTTTTGCAAGGCGTCCTGAATCTCAGTCCATACATTAATAAATAATGAGGGTGACAGAGGGGACAAGGGGTATAACGAGCCTCAGCTCATCCCTCTATCCTCACAAAGAGAAAAGAGAAATTGAGCATTAACATTTTTATTATTGAATACTTTGTACAATTTATAAAAATGTAAGATTAATAGTTTTTCCAATGTTATTTGAAATTAGATAGATGAAGCCTGGGTGAAATGGATATCGGAGTATTTTAATACTGATCATATATACACAATATATCATCACAATATGCACTCTGTGTATTCTACAAATTGGGCAATGTGTTCAGCTGTAATCCAAAAACGTGAGATGTCCCAAGCACTTTTACTCAGAAAAGATAACATTTCATTCTCTGTTTAAAACATGGAAATAAAAAAAATATGTACATGTGAAATGAACAGCTTGTATTTAATAACATGCCTGTGTCTGAGAATGCTGGTTCAGTTGTTTTCCTTCAACAATAAGATATTATTGTTGAAGGATATTATTAAAATAGAGTTAAATGCAACAATAATACAGTTTGAGTGCATGTCCTGTTTATTTCCTATAAGATATATGTAATACAGAGAGCCTAAATTATTTTAAAGTGACTAAGTGATTATTGTTTGTATGCAGTAAGACAGATATATAGATAGTTCATTAGTCCCAGTCTTTAGATACCTGACTCTTGATTAGTCCCAGTCTTTAGAGCTCTGGCTTTTGGTTAGTCCCAGTTTTTAGAGCCCTGACTCTTGGTTAGTCTCAGTCTTTAGAGCACTGACTCTTGGTTAGTCCCAGTCTTTAGAGCACTGACTCTTGGTTAGTCCTAGTCTTAACAGATTTGGCTCTTGGTTTGTCCCAGACTTTAAAACTCTGACTCTTGGTTAGTCTCAATTTTTGAGCATTTCATTTGTTTGGAAATTTGGCTTAATAAAATAAAGTAAAAGTTAAAATGATTATCTGATTAATTTTGTCTTTACCATGTGACAAATACAAATGCTTCTAGATGTCATTTAAACAGAAAGAACAAAGAGAGAGAGAGAGAGAGAGAGAGAGAACTTACAATAAACCAACCTCTTTCCACTCTCTCTGTGCTGCCACTCTCTTCCCTCTGGTCGTCTCTTTTATTCAGACATTGTATGATGAATCTTTTTTGTCCTTTTTCTGACTTCTATAAAAAAAGAGACATTAAAAGGAGGAACAGCACTCAGAGAGAGAGAGAGAGAGAAAAGAGAGAGAGAGTTACCCAACTCTGCTTTTCAGACAGGAGAATAAAATGTCTCCCCTAGAGGATTGTGGGTAATTAGAGAAGTCTAATTTGGTGGGAATTAGTCAGAGGAAAAAAGTGGAATAAATGATGATGTAATGAGTGAACGTCTGGACAGCGCTGTTTTGATGAAGTCATCTTGTTAGTTCGGTGGCCTGTCCTCATACCAGAGATCCTGTTTCGTTTGCTGGAATCACACCACAATGCTAATACAACAATCATGCTAGTTTTCATTAATTTAAATAATAAATAAGCATGCTAGTCATGTAGGTAAAGAGATCGTTTAGTAAACCAGTCAGTGATTATGGGTTGTGAGCTGTTAGTTATACGTAGAAACCACTCATACACCGTGACTAGGGCAGATATGGCTGCTATATACATTGTATACAACTGCAGCGTGAGGAAAAGATTCACAGAAACGTACTGAGTGTGTCACTCTAACACACAAACAGATTAGGGCTCAATTATGAGTCAGCAGCATCTGTCCACCACTCACACACACACTCGTCAATCAGTGTGGGACATGCAAGGCCTCGCCATTAAACGCACCTGCCACCCACAATCAGTGTCAATGGCTGTCAGGACCCCAACACACACTCACTCACACACACACTCACACTAGGGTCTCAATCAGCTGGGTTGATTTAGGAGGCTGCAGGTCTGACACTGATTAGAGACAAAACCTTCTGTCCACCACCTCTCTCTCTATCTTCCTCCTTTATCTGTCTCTCCCTCATCTTTGTGTTTTGGTCTTTTTTCTTTCTTTATGTGTCCCTGTTTTATCTGTCTGTCTTTCGCCTCTCTCTCTTCCTCTTTATGTCTCTCTTTCATCTGTCTATCATTCTTAATCTGTCTCTTACTCACTTCCTCTCCCTCCTCCTCCTCATCTGTCTCTCTTACTGTTTACCTGCATCTCTGTCTCTCCCCTTCTTTATCACCATCTCCTTACTCATCTCTCTCTCGGTATCTGTCTCACTGTATTTTTTAATCATATTTTTATTCTCTCTCTCTTTCCTTCACTCTCTTCTTATCGATGTCCAATCTTTCTGCATTGTTGATGGGGTGATAGTGAGGGCTTAAGTGTGTGTGTGTGTGTGTGTGTGTGCACGTGTTTGTTGCTGTACTTCGACTTTCTTGTGTTGTTTTCTGCAATGTGGGGAAAAGGGGGTGAGCAGCAGGACTGTGTGTGGTCAATACTGCAGATTAAGAACCCCCATCCCACTTCACCCCGCCAACAAACACTCATACACACTTTACACATGTCATTTCCCCCAAAAGGCTCCGCCTTTGCCAGGACACAGTTGTAAAGAAGAAACCTGTTCTTAATCTGTCGTGCCTGGTTAAATAAGGGTAAATGAATAAAAATAAAAAAAAACGTGTGTCAAAGTGTGTCTGCGTCTGTGCGTGTGGCGCTTCGCTTGGTAAGATTATTACAGAATGTTAACCTTCAGCATTTACAGAAGGTTGTGAGCTTGAATCCCAACACCACTGATAACTACTGCGTCCCTGAACTAGAGGATCATCTGATGATGATGAGGAGGTGGAGGATTGACCTCCTCTCAGGTGTGTGTTTTGTGTATAACTGTAAATCCAATGCAGTGAGATCTAATAAAAAGGCTCTGAATTCCCCTAAATTATTCTTTAAATAATCTTGCACGCTCACTCTGTGATTGGAAAGCTATCGTCTTTTCATTTTAAACTCCCTGATTCTGTTCTTTTGTGTGTCTCTATCTTTCTCTTCGCCTTTAGATTCCCATCAGTGCTGGGAGACATTACAGCGATCCCGCTCCCAATCAGCACTCAGTAATCCCCGTCAGCGCCACGCTAATCCCCCGGGGCGCTAATTGGCCAGGAACTTCGCTATTTTGTGTCCCGACTGCCAAATGAGTTCGGAGAGCAGCGATTTCTCTTCTTTAGTGGCGATTATTGAGCCGGCGAGCGCCGTTCGTCTCTGGCGCGAATGGAGACGCCGTAATTAAACGGCTCATTGTGGCTCGTTGGGAATTCACGGCTCCCGCACTGTAATTATTATTTTGGCGCGTCAGTGCTCCTCCAGTCTCCAGCAGATTGAATTAAACAGAGACAGAGCCGCAGTCAGGATGGAGATCAGAGCTCACTGCAGTGCGATGAAGAAATAAACGCCACTGTAGGGGAGAGTCCTCACGCATGGGTTCAACAGCTGGCAGAAAACATGTTACTGGGGCAAAACAATGTGTATGCATGTGGTTGAAACATGTATATATACATTTTAATAATTAGGTATAATCCATAAACCTAACTATAAATCTACAAGTTTTAATCATTTATTTCACAGAGAGCAGGATGTTTGTTCTTAAAATCTGGAAATAAAAAACAGATGCATGTGCTTTGCTAGTACTGCTATAACTGATGTGAGAGAGAGCATAAATCCCTCTGTACTGAGACGTCCAGGCTAACAGGATTCAAACCCGCAATCTCAATGATTCAAATGACACTACGACCACATTTTTGTTGTGCCAATCTGAAGCAAGTGGTTAATCGATCAATGCACAATGGCACAAGGGGGCATGTGTGATGTCAGACACCTGAGGACACACCTTTACTTTGCATTCACACTAGCAGGTGTCTCTCACCTCGGTTATAATCGGTCTCTTAGAAATGTTAGAAGCCAAAATGTACAACTCAGATCTGGACACAAACCTTTTGGAAAACTCCCCTTTGTTAAGAGGCTGCAGCCCATCAGGACAAAGCCCACTTGGTACAAGAACAGCATCCTCCCAAGTACTGTACACCTTTCCTAATGAACAAGACCTAAGCCCCCCAGTGGCAGACTTTACATTTGTCTCTGTGTATATAATATGTACACAATATGTTACATTAACACAACCTGATCCGGAGAACGCGAGGTAGAATCCCGGGTGATGTCTCCATATCCCGCGACAATGACAATTGTTAAAAGCACTATACAAATAAAATTTAATTGAATTGTAGTACTTACCTATTAAATCATTGGGCACTAACCAATCACAGGTGTCTGTGCCTGCACACATGAGAGCCATCACATTCCATGCTGATTTTTTTTTTCTTAGTTGTATTTTATTTGTTCCAAAAGTTCTAAAGAGTAACCTGGAGCACATCCTGTCATCAGCACACATAACACAGTTATTTAACAGAAAATCAGCCAAGAAAACAGCAGTCGTGCGTCTCTAGTAGTTTCATTGTATAATTTCTAACACACTATTAAGACCCTGTATATGAAAAACCAATCCGCAATACACCTGATTCTGATTATGATGTAATTCATACACACTCCTGTTGTTTGACATTTATACAAACTGTGTACGTGTAATACAGGTTTTACGCAAGCTAAATGACCTATCGATGTACACTCGGATTTCTACTGCCTCTTTATAGTCTTTATGTTTCCTCCAAACATTTCCAATGAGATCTTGTACACCAGAAGATAAAACCAGGCTCGACTGATTTCTTCCATGTTTGTATGGAAAA
Organism: Heterobranchus longifilis; assembly: GCA_028570985.1. NCBI lineage: Eukaryota > Metazoa > Chordata > Actinopteri > Siluriformes > Clariidae > Heterobranchus > Heterobranchus longifilis. Next base: position 10,284 of record JAOVVB010024064.1, on the reverse strand, counting down.
GTGATCAGGCGCTAATCACCGCGATCTGAACTTCTTATAACAGACTCTTGGAGAAACAGCAGTGTCTTGGATGTTATGTTCATTTAATAGTCTAATTTGCATTTTCTTTTGCTAACATCACTTCCTGTTTTTTTCTTCTCTTCCTTTAGAGGACGCCGGTCAGCAGCGGAGAGGCATTCCGATGGTTCTTCTAATCCCAAAGAAATACGCCATCAAGCCAGATGATTCAATAACTGATTCAGAAATACTAATGGGTTTAGAAAATCCAGAACTTAGAACTGAAACCAAACCTCACCAGAGGAAAGACAGAAACAACAGAAAGGAGAGGTGGACAGAAAGAGAAGGTTTAACCTCTGTTTAATTTAATTTGTTTATTTCTTGTGTAAATAGCAGCATTTTCAGTGTTCAATATCAAGGCTGATCAAGCTACAGATGCTTATAGACAACCTATAGACAATCAGTACCTGGAATAAACCATTCAGACGGAGAATGGTGTGTTCCTGATGAATGTCTGGGAGCTGTGCGTCGAGATGACTTTATGACAAGTGACATCAGGAGCAACATCTATGAAGCTGGAAAAAAACATTCCCAAGAGACAGGGAAAGAGGATCAAATACAATTTGTCTATATTTCCCCTCATCTTTCTGACCCTTTATCCATGTAGCTCAAACAATTCATTCCTAAAGAGAAGGGAACGATCTGATTCTCTCTCTCTCTCTCTTTCTCTCTCTTTGTATACCAAACCATTCCTCTATCCATCCATTAGTTCATTCACCTATTCACCTATTTTTTTATCTAAGTTCACATCTATATGTTCATCTCTCTATGATTGGAACAAACCATTTCTGATCATGGGATGGAATATAATCATTCAGTGACCCTACTGAACAAGCGTGATGTTGTCATCAAGGTCAAATAAAGAATCGGAGAGTCGCCTCGACAAACCGCCTTCGGATGATACGGATGTAGGACATGTGAACAGACACCAGACCTGCAGCAATAATCATAAAATTCTTCAGTTGATTTTCAGTTCATTTCATGTGCCGGGGTGGGAGATGTGGCTAATCACAGCTCTGTAGCATCTGATTTAATTTCCTGCTGTTCGGTGTTACGCAGGGCATATTGTCTTGCTAACAACGTGTTGTAATTTTTAATTTGTGATGTGAAATGTCTCAATTTATGAAAAAAAAAACACTATCCTTGATTGTTTCGGATGTTTTGATAATGATGTGCTGTTACAGAAGTACAGGCAGTCTGTGTTTTTATTATTTATTTCTCTGTCTGGAGATTTTAACTTAGCAGCTAATACAACACAGCAAAATCATGCACATGAGTTACTTAAATCAAATAAAATTAAATGAATAAACTGACTAACTGTATGATTAATTATTAAATGTATTATTGTAGCATTTTAGCTAAGCTAACTATATAACTATATAAATTACTAGCATGATAACTCCAGGTACTGATTATAACTAGCTAGCTTGCTGGTGTTACACTGGATTAGCCAAACATGCATAATTGACTACATAGCTAGCTGTACAAATTAATATAATATAATATTATATTATATAAAATAATAATATAATATTATATAATATAATATAATAATAATTTTTTTAAGCCTGGACAGAAAACTTATAACTTATAAAGAAAACTTATAAACCTATAATAGCACACAGCCTCTCTGGACTTCTGTAGGTTTGAGGGACAAGCTGAATTTCTAAGCTGCTAAATTTAGCAGGGGTCTTCTAGCTGGCTAATGCTAGCACATACTATAATGACCCTTTATCAGTATGATTTAAAAATTCCTATTGAGTAAGCTCATGGTTGCTACTGGCTAAAGCTAGCATTAAACATGAATATTGTAGCTAAATGAATAAAATTGCACACTTTGCTGGATCTTCAGTCTGATGGAAAAGAACCGATCTGTGTAATGTGACCCCTTGGAACTGAACTGATGGTGTTACACACCCGAAGAGTAATTCACTAGCGCAAATGCTAACACGAGCACTACGCCCTGCTGTTGCATGTGTATCTGTATTTTGGGTTTAAAGGTTACTGAGAGTTTGTATATCGTCGTTGTGATGCTTTTATGTGTTTAAATGAAAAAAGACCAAAAAAAAAAAGTTTGAAAAAAATAATTTGATGTAATTTTTATTCTCACATGTAAAATTAAACATTGCAATCACAAACTGTGTGTGTGTGTCTGTGTGTGTGTGTGTGTGTGTGTGCGCGCGCTTGTCTGTGTGTTTGTGTGTTCCTGTGTGTAACAAATGAAAGAAATGAAAAAGAGAGAACAGAGGAAAATGAATTAGAGTACAAAGAGAGAAAGACTTTGTCCTTTAAAAAGTCTCATATCAGCATGTGGTCAGTCACTCTGGAGTGTGCGCAGAAGTTATGCGTGAGGAACTGACCTAGACCTGGCTGGAACAGTTTTACCTCCCAGATCATGTCCTGTAAGTAATGCCCCTGAGAATGAATCGTTCACAGTAATCTCATGGGAGGGGACAGGGGTCCAATTAGGATGTAGACCCCCAGAGGGCCAGAGTAGTGACCTGTGTCTTACTGAAGTGAATTTGGTTGCCTGAACTTATACCCCAGTAAACTGGTGACAGGACCATGGGCACCCAAGGCTCACCCATTCCTCAAAAGATCAGAGCTGCCCCAGTGGTACAAGGGCAACCTACACAATATGGGGCATAACGTTTTTGCGTTTGAATATATACATTTACCAGCCACTTTATTAGCCACACCTGTTGAACTGCTCAGTAACACAAATTCCTAATCAGCCAATCACATGGAAGCAATTCAGTGTATTTAGGCATTAGTCATGGTCAAGAAAACCTGCTGAAGGAATAGCCTCCAGCACCATGTTAAATCTATGCCTTTCTATGTACTAGCAAGGTGTACCTAATGAAGAGGCCTCTAACTTAAACTGCAGAATGGAAAGGCTATTGGAAAACAGATCAGCTCTATATTATCTAAAACTTATCGAAGCCATGATATTCACCCATTGTTACACTAGGTCGGGCTGTAACAGGAATGAAAAGAAAAAATAAATAGGGGGGGAGACCAACAGTGCATTTGCTTATTGTTTATTTACAAATGTAAAGTAGCCAATCACCAAAGACAAAGTGGCTGTGAGCTTCAGAAGCCAATTCTCTCTAGTCCTAATATCTAGTCCCGAAGTGAAATACATAACCCCAAACAAAAAAAAATGAAATACAAAATGCTACCCTTACTCTTTTACTAACCACAAACTCGGAGAAAACAAGAGTTAAACAAAATGGCGTCGACTTCCTACTAAGCCACCAAGTACAGGATTATATACAAAATGTATTTACAACCAAAACCAAAGAAGGGTGAATGCAAAACAAAGAAGGCAAAACAAACAAATGGTCAGAATAGTCTGTCAAATGCCAAGCAATCATCCAAAGAGGAAAAACAAAGCATAGTCAGAAATGTAGCACGAGGTCATACACAGCATAATTTTATAATCGGTCATCAAATAAACAGTAAGAAAAAACAAAGTCTGTTGCACTCAGGTCTGAAGAGATTATGTAGGCCTCTAGGTCTCCTGGTTACCCAATCATCAGGCAGGAGGCAGGATCAATAAGGGACAGGCAGGACAGCAACCAACAGATTGCAGGAAAGGGCACACTGAACGGGGCGGGACCTGAAACAATAAGGGAAGACACCCCCGTCCCACCACCAGCAGAGACATATGCAAAAGCACAAAATACAGATTATTCAATAGTGTAAAACCCATATGTAATGCACATACTGTAGGTGGAGTAACGCTTTTCTGTTGTAACACTCCTGTCTGTCTGTTTTGGGGTTTTGGGTCCAAAAATAGATATCTGTCTGGACATGTAGGACTGATAACTTCCGAGTGGACAGACTTTACTGTAAGGGCTTAAATGTCAGGATTTAGCTTCATACAAACATTCATCCCTTATGCAAAGCACACCAGAGACACTAATCTCTCTCTTTCAGTATTTTTTTCTTCATGAGAACTTTTGAGAAGAAATCTACATACATGCATACATACATATGTTTGTCCATGTAAGTCCATGTGTATGTTTGTGTGTGTGTGTGTGTGTGTGTGTGTGTGTGTAACAATCATAAGCATCCATAAAAGAACAGAAAAGAAAAATATATTGGGAATACTAGTAGAGAGTAAGATAAGGAGAAAAAGATAAAAATTAAGGAAGCTGAGGTACTGTATAAAATGAGTACAAGAGAAGGAACAGATTTGAAATATGAGTAGAACAGAGTAAGAGCTGAGACAAAACGAGGAGTGGAGATATTAAAAATACAAAGAATGATACAAGGCAAGAAAAGGTAGAACGGAAAGCAAAGAATAAAAAAGAGAAAAGGAGAGAGGAAGGGGTAAGGTAATGCACCATACACTCAGATTAAAGCACATCAGGAAACATTGTGAGTGTCTGTGTGAGTGTCTCCACAAACACAGACACACACACAGAGTTAGGCGATGTTGTATTACTGTATGTTCCAGACTGCCAGGCGGTTTCCTTCAGAACCAGCAGATAACAGTTTACTGTAGAAGTGCATTTCCACATCCCATCTGCAGGTGAACACAGCAGCAGACTGGTTGAGCTAAGCTCTTGGGTAGTTCTGGTCTCCAGAGTCTTCCGAAACATGCTCTAGCCCAATGCAGTGCCATTCTGTGCAGTAGACCTGAACTCACAGATAAACAGTAGAACTAAAAGTCAGTCACTAAAGAGTTAGAGAAGATAATGGTGTCTCAGTTAGGCTTGTGAAACCTTGTTCTACCATCTGCCCTAAGCATCACTAACTGATGATGAGGCCTGGCCAGACATGGTAATAGCACATCACGATAGCAAAAAAAAGAAAAACCAAGTCATCTGTAACTGCTAGTTACTAGGTTTAAAATGTAGCATGTCATAAAGGTTAGGAACGATTACAAAACCAAACGTCTGGACTGTAAATAAGCCTGACAAGTTAAGCTTCGTACACTCTTTCACAACTGCATTTAACTGGTACATTCTAAAATAGTGGCCCCCTCACATTGATGTTATTAACAATCTACATAAATAAAAAAGACTTTGTCTGTACATTTGTCAGAACTCACTCTTTCAATGATATCTTAACATTTCATACATTGGAGGACCTGAAACCTGTCTCAGAAAAAAATTCTGTCTGAATTTCTGTATATCTGTCCAGGCAATTTTGTCATAGCATGATGCAGATCTGGCTCGACAGAATTTAATAAAACTTTGCCAGTCCTTTATTTGACAGAAGTTAAGTGCCAGATTACATCACAACATTCCAGCGCTTTTTTTTGGATGAATATTGCGCATATTCCCTTGAGGTGGGCATGGCTTTATGCATCACTCAACAGAGCCAATTGGGATTATTTCATATGTTAACCACTAAAATAACAGCACTAAAGTGGTACAAGTAAATTTTAACATGCTGGAATTGTTTTAAGACATAACTTAATCTTTATCTGATCTACTTTTTAGATTTTTCATCTGTGATTCACTCCCCGATTACCGAACAGGGAGTCTATTTGGCTGACTACGAAAGAAGTACAACTTAGCATGAACAAGGTGTAAGATACTCAACCTTACAAAACTTTGTTTCCTTGTATTAATAAGTTAGGCTTTTAGCTTTAACCTTTTAACTATTTCTACAAACTCTTTTCCTGTCAATAAAGGATACTAATGCTAGTGTAGCAATAAAGTGTTAAAGCAGATCTAAGGGGAAAAAAGGCAGCATTAAAAAAGATGTGGAAAAGCTGCTGACTTGGCACTTTATGGTCACATATAATGATGATTATTACAGATAGCACTACAGTGTGCTGTGAAGGTCTAAAGATCCCTACAGACAGACCTGCCATACCAGACACAGTCCTGTGGATAGATTATATTTATATTACACTGAGTTAAACTCATTAAGCCCACTGTTCATTACCATGCAGATGGTGTTGATTTAATCCTGCACAACTTAGAGTTATCAACAACAACTATGTAAATATATTAAAGTTTACTTACCAGTCAGGCCATCCTAGTGCTTCAGCCTCTTCACAGTCATGTGACATTAATTCAGCGTGATCTTTAGTGATTTGCAGCTTGTTGTCATAAGCATGTTGTATCAGAGCTAAGGCATTTTATGACTTGTAGGTCCACTATATGTTTCCCTAAGTCTATCTGTACACAATCATAAGAAGCTTTAAAAGAAGTCCAAAGGGCTAGAAAAATCAGCAAAGACCCACAGAAACCTGCAGGACCCCCACGGAAACAACAGAAAAGCACATAAACCTGCAAATACCACAGAATCGCACAAAACAAACAAAAAAAACACTGCAAAAGGTTTTTATCAAAATAAAAAAAGTAAAAAAAGATATGCCTATCCTTTGACAAGCATAGGAAGCTGGAGAAGGCCAAGGGGCTAGAGACTGTAAAAACCAACAGAAACCCACAGAAATGTGCAGATTCCACAGAAACCTGCAGAAATCCACAGAAATCTGCAGAAACCCACAGAATTACATAGAAAACCATAAAAACTGCTGAACCCACATAAAAGTAATCAAATCCTAAGCCTATCCATAGATAATCATCGGAAGCTGGAGAAAGCCAAGTGGCTAGAAAAATCAGAATCGTCTGCAGAAGCCCAGATAAACCTGCAGAAATCCACAAAACCTTGCATAAAACTGTGGAAATTCACAGAAACCTCCAGATACCTTCAGAAATCCACAAACATCTACTTATGAAATACAGCAGAAACCACACAAACCTGCTGCATCCCATATTCAGTAGTGACACTGGAAATGTCGCACCAGCAACCATTTCAGTGTGCTTTAAATGGTTCACACTGCACTATACTGTACAATCAGTCTGAACCTTTATCCAGCTCTGATTACTAACTGAAATGAGGGAGCTCTTCACATCATAAACCTGCTTAATTTGAAGTCTAAATCAGCCTCCAGGAGCCAGAGATGATCACACATACACACAGAGACACCTGCTCTTAAAATGAACAATTGGCCAATGATCATTACTATGATCACCTTTTCTATAGCCGTCTCCATCCTCATGCTTACTGCTGTTTCCCTGATCTTCAGCTTAGGGTTGCTCCTCTACCAATCATGTTCAGTAATCCAGCAGTCCCTCTGGACAGGGTGCAACTTTGCATGGTCACTGAAGGACAATCCATTATGGTTATTTCCAGAACAGGAAAATGTCAAGAGACAGAATCGGAAGACCTTGGAACACATGTTTAACTTTTTATCAAACAACTTTTTGAACAAAGAAGAACACACACAGTAATATATACTGTATATTTACATAGATAGATAGATAGATAGATAGATAGATAGATAGATAGATAGATAGATAGATAGATAGATAGATAGATAACATTTCAATAAATCAGAATATCATCGAAAAGTTGATTCATTTCAGTAATTAAAATCAAAAAGTGAAACTCATTATATAGATTCACTACACACAGACTGATATATTTCAAGTGTTAATCATCAAAATTAGAAGAGATAATGTCTTACAACTAATGAAAACCTAAAATTTAGTATATCAGAAAATTGTATATTACCTAAGACCAATAAAAAAAATTTTAACTGAAAATGTTGGACTACTAAAAAGTATGAACATGTATAGCACTCAGTAATTGGTCGGGGCTCCCTTTGCATCAATAACTTCAGTACTGTAATGCGGCGTGGCATGGAAGCAGTCAGTTTGTGACAGTGCTAAGGTGAAAGCACAGGTTACTCTGATAGTGGTCTTCAGCTTTTCTGCGTTATTGGGTCTGGTGTCTCGCATCTTCCTCTTCACAATACCCCATAGATTATCTATAGGGTTTAGGTCGGGCGAGATTGCTGGCCATTCAAGCACTGGGATACAATGGTCCTTACACCAGGTACAGTATTAATACTTTTGACAGTGTGGGCAGGTGCCAAGTGCTGCTGGAAAATGAAATCAGCATCTCCATAAAGCAGAGGGAAGCATGACCACATCGCTCCTCAAACCACAACTGACTGTGCACCACTGAACTTTACACTGGACCTCAAGCAACTTGTATTCTGTGCCTCTACTCTCTTCCTCCAGACTCTGGGATCTTGATTTCTAAATGAAATACAACATTTACTTTCATCTGAAAAGAGTACTTTGGCCCACTGGAATTATGTGCTGCCATTTGATCTCCACGTAGAGAACAGCCGGGAAAAGATTAGGCACTGCCTCCAGACCTGCACGTGCAAACCTTCACCATTTTCAGCACCTTTTATTCCTTCCTCCCTCCTTGGACCCTCTCCTTCCCAATTAACCAATTACCTCGTGTCTGTGTTTGTGATGCCATCCATCCATCAAACCTGTATACTGTATATATATATAGTTAAACATTAGATTGCGAGCATAATTCATTCCGGAAGCATGCTTGTATATCAAAGCAAAATTCCCCATATGAAATAATAGAAAATATTAAGTAAAAATAAAACAAATAGTAAAACTTTAAACTTTACATTTGAAAAGAATTGTTGGGAAGTAAGATGAGAGGGGAGAGGAGGAGGAGGGCTACTGTGTAGGATGACTTTCACACACACATGGGCATGCACACACGCACACACACATTTGGCAAGTGTCTAGTGTCTTCTAATGACACTTGCTTTTGCCTCCTTTTTTGTTTTTTCGGACATTGGTCATTTTTGTGAAGCTGCTTTGAGACAATGACCATTGTTAAAAGCGCTATATACAGTAAATAAAGTTGAATTGAATTGAATTGAATTAAACAGAATCATCTCCCGCACTGCTACAGCCTTTTTATGTTTTTTTCTTCATGGAGTCTGTTGTTGCAGTACAATTACTAAAGAATAGTCACTACACGTGGTCACAATGTTATAATAAACAGTGAATGCGCGCACGGATGTTGACTATATGAGTGATGCGCACGCACTGAGACTGAACATGGGAGGCGATTACCCATCTCACAGCGCGAGAGAGAGACATTGGCTTAGTTGTGATCACGTGACGCTTGGCAGACAAAGCGCACGTGTACTACTCATATGTCAAGATCTTGCTTTTTTATCAAGTTAAAATATATTTTTTTATTTTGCTCGTCTTGCAAAACTCACAAAGTTAAAGCGATGTATTTGACCGAGCTTGAGGTAACATATATGCTTTGTTTCATCACAATCGATCCATGGGAAGAAAATATATGCTACTTTGAAATTTAAATGGAAGACACTCTTATATCATGAAAAAAATCAAACTTAAAAAAAATCATGACTTCATCTTAATATTCAACAGAGTGTGCGATAAAATTCTACGTTGTCAGGGTTAACCCCTAGAGGGCGATTAACACCCAAAGACTCTTTTTGTGTTTTTGTTGTGGTTTATTTAGAGTTATTTAGAATTTCCCATAATGCACCTCGGTCAGGTGATGAGAGCACTCACCTAAGGCGAGGTGGCTGATTAGTTAGATTATAAATACCCTGTTTAAGTTTTGTTGCATTGTCTGGCATTTGTTATATTAAAGTCTTCTGTTGTGCTCTAGTTTATTTATGTTTTGTGTTAATTATCATTAAAAGAACATCTAACCCGTCATCTTTGCCTCTGCGTTTATGCCTCGTCAACGCCAGCACAAACGTGCCCTTTGTGACAGAATGCCAGACCTTTACAGTGGCATAGCAGAGGTGCCTCCCCTGGACGTTTTTTGGGAGGGAGCTGTGACGGTAACGGCGAGCGGACTTTGGGAGCGGTCGGCTTGCCATCTGGCGTAACTTCGAGGAGCGTGCAGAAGTAAGTGGAGCGGAATCCTGCAGAGCGCGCAGGAGAGAGACTGAACTAAGTGAGCGCGGGGTGCAGCAGAGCTGTGAAGGTCACCGGTTCGCAATGGACGAGTGCCGTTTATATACAAAGGAGCCTGGGGTGAGGTAAGTCCCCGCACCGACCACGAAGTATGGACCAGGATGTTCAAATATGGCGGAAAATCGAAAACGCATACAAACCCTGTGGGAGCAAGTGGCACAGCTCCAGGGACTGCTTGCCCAGCTAAGCCTCAGTGGAGGCCTAGAGCTGCCAGTAAGCCTTAGTGCAGACTCAGACCTTCCAGAGAGCCACGCTGCAAGCTCAGATCTTCCAGAGAACCACGCTGCGAGCTCAGATCTTCCAGAGAGCCACGCTGCGAGCTCAGATCTTCCAGAGAGCCACGCTGCGGGTCCAGTTCTTCCTCCTCCTCCGCTCGACTGCGAGGACGTCGCGCTTCCTCCTCCTCCGCTCG